>LUKR01000276.1:0-10530 GCA_019395275.1 Puccinia brachypodii | reverse complement strand
AAAAAAAAAAACCCACCAGCAACGAAGATCATGAGCCTTTCTCGGTTTGCTGGGGCTGCTTTTGATCTTGGTCGTTGCCAGCTAGGTTTCGCACTCCGTAAGGACGTCGGAGCTCCTCCGCCAGAGGCCACGCCTCCACCGTTCAGTGTACTCATGGCAGGATTGTCACCCATATATGGGAAGGCGGTTTGGTCCAACTTGCTCGATACAGCATCCTATGTTCACATGTGCATAAAACTCCTCTAAGATTAGTATATCAGTGATGTGGGATTTCGATCATGAGTATCGGCCCCCCATACCTGTAGCATTAGTTTCACGAGAGGCTGGAAGCGAGAGATATCGTAGGCATTCTCATCCAGTGGTTGTTTGAAGAGCGCTTTCCTCTTCTTTCCGCTATCTTTAGTCACATTGGCACCAAGGAAGACCATGTTGTTCACTGCATCCATTTCATGTAAAGCCAATCTTGCATGCTGATATAGTCGTCGGCGATCCTCATCCGGAACACCGTCTCGGTAGAGAACATATAGTGCAATAATCCGCAGTTTGTCCGATGTACTATAACCCCATAAAAATATGAGATCTGGTGTGTCTATTCGGGTGATCAGAAGGATACGTCAATACGGATGACAAACCTGATCGAACGATCGTCCAGTAGAGGTACCATCTCCTCCACAATTGACTTCGGGGTTCTCCCTTCAGCCGTCATACCAGTAGAGCAACACTGTTCGACAGAAGCTATGTTCATTAGCTGACGTTTTTCAAACAACTCCATGCAAGTCTCGGCCATGTTCAAATGAAGGGAGAGCTTGAATGAATCAAAACAACAATTAATCAACTTGTTCATCCCCAGTCAAGTGAGAACGCGAAAACGGACCACTTACTTTTTCCTTGCTCTCTTTCAAATGAGGTAAACTAGCCAACATATCTTTCATATCGTTCAGACTACTCCCATTGGCTAGATGACCATGTTCGGATGCGTAATTTTTGAAGTCATTGATTAACTTATCCAGAGCATCCTTCATATGCATATGCCGAACTTCTACCCAAACTTTATCTTCTTCTCCTAATGTGTGTTCTTTTTCTTCTAATTCACCTGATTGATCTCTGTATGAATGACTAGGTGATTAAGCGCATCCTTTTCTTTAGGTCACGCGCACACCAATGTCTTACTCTCCTCAAGAAGAGAAATTTGATGTGGTCCGGATGATGAGCTTACCAGTATTTGTTTCCTTCCGTAATTTCTAATAGATCATGACACATACTCTGGTATGTAAATTCATGTAATAGAGGTGAAAATAAATCCATGGCCCGTTCCACTATGAACATAGTACCGCGTGGTCTAGGAGGATCGAGAACCGGCTGTACAAATTAAATTAGCTAATCTTTCAGAAATAGGGGTCAACACAGGACATCTTTGAAGTGAGGCTGACCGGAAATTCTTCATTGGAATCGCAGTAAGCGGCTAGGTCCTTTTCGAGAGAGGCAGCTAGGCTCTTGCACAGCTGTTCTTGTGCCAGAGCAGCTGGACCGAGTGGGGGCGTTGAGGTTGGATTGTAATATCGTATATATGGCCTCTCTCCTAAGGTAGCAAACAAGTTAATCAACTAAGGTTGTTCAACATCGCGAGTGGAGTGTTGAAGAAGTTGGGGAGGGAGGGAAGAACGAAGGACGAGTCAGACAAAGAGCTCGTGGACTTTTGATGTTTTTTCTTCTTTTATTTTTTTGCCTGAGAGAAGGAGGACTGATCGTTTCAGAAAATAAAACAAATGAATTCGCGCCAACCGATTTGCTCATCCAACAGACTTCATCTTCCCAAGCCTCGACGGCATCGCGAGGAGACCGGGGGGGCGGACCATATAGAGTGATGATGCTACGTGGGTTGGGGGGTCGGAGAGTGTATACTTGAGGTTCATCTGCTGAGATGTTCGTGAATAATTCGATCAATTGTCTCAGGAATGGCGCAGCGGGTGAACTGGTGAGTCGGTTGACCAGTAGGTCGTCCAATGCTGTTGCAAATACATCAGGAGAGAAAATGTATTTCAGGGTCAACTCGAGAACGGGACAAGCTACAAACTATAATAAACATACCATCAACAAAGAACATGTGTGCACCAGCATAAGTGTTTGAAACATTGGGTGTGCCTTTCCTACTCGAACCACCAGGAGGGGCGAAATCAGAGATGATCCTGTCCACATTTTTGGCAGTAGGAGCGAGGATGTAGATTGCATCGAGATTGGGTGATGGGTTTCGTTGATTTTCGATTAGATCAATTTCTACAGATATTTTTGAAGAATTAATATGAGTGTTGAGATAAAGATAATTCGGTTATTTTTATAAGATCCATGTATACATGTTGGGTACGTTTTGTGTGTGTGTAAGCGTGTAAATGAAAAACAACAATTAGTCATGTGGTTTTTTTTTCTGAATTTCACAATGAGATCGATCATTGGACTGGATGACTGACGTTGAACGCCTAGTTCCAAAATTTCGAAAGTTTTCAAGACGCCATAGATGAGAGATTGAGAATGTTTATCGAGTACGAGAATCTTCCATCGCCCGTTTGCCGGCTTGACGGACTGGATTGTATCGAGATAGCCTGTAGGAGTTAGGAGTGAGTACCCTACTGCTCGAATTGGGTGTGGTGCTCGGTGACTCACGTTTCCTGAGTAGCTCGATGAGTGAGAATCCCATCGTCGCTGGTTGTGGTAGCGGTGCTGTGGAAGCTGAAAGCCGCCCAGCCAGGATGAGTCGGGGCTGGGCTGAAACTGGAGTGTCCACACTCAGCCAAACCCTGTTTCCTGTGGGTTCAAGGCCCTGGTAGGTTCTTGGCACCCAATGTATTTATGTAGAGGGTGGAAAAGATAACCTCGAAACCCTACTAGCACGGCTGAATATTTGAATTTGGGATACATACATCATTGGGTGGAAATCAAATTCTTCCCTGCTTAAAATACTCAACATATGGATCATGGGTAGAAACAGTTGAAATTTATTCATCTATTCAGAACACGTTAACAATAATAATAATAAGAGATCTAACACATATATAGGTAAATATATGTATACAGGATATGTTCAAGTGCATTATCATCAAGACTTGAAATAGATTAGTGCTCTATATTTATATAGACTGAGGAGACAAGAAAGAAGTATACATGGAATTGTGTCGAGTGTTCTGCGTATCTAAATAATATGTCGAGATCAATTATATATGAGAAAGAAAAGGGGAAAAGTGATGACAATCATAGAAAACAAGAAAAAAAACATAATCGTTGGTCAGATAGCGAGGCATAGGGGATAGATCCTTCGTTAATGTTAATTGCAAGTCCCCCTACCACCGATGCGAGTGGACATTCTAATAGCGCCATTTCGGCCAGCAGTGCCGCCTGGGACGAAGATCTTTCCTGGCTGTAGAGAGAGAGAGCGAGCGATGAAGAGGTGGTTAGGACGGGCCGGTGTTGATGATTTTTAGGTGGACGGATCGGATGATAAAAAAGAGAGCTGGTGACTCACGTGGTGGCCGCATCGGTTGAGGAGATGCTTGAAGGCTGTGTTCACTTGTGGGTGTGTACTGGAAAATCCTCCTCAAATTATCAGCATGGATGACTTGTTTTTTTTTTTTCAGCGACGGAGAAGTGAAGCTACTGACGTTCGGAAGGGCGCATGGTCCATAGTCCTTACGGTTACCTACGTTCACAGAAAGGGAGAGAGCGGCAGTAGGGAATCGATCAGCACGTTTCACTTGGTTGATGAGGAAGGATAACAGAAGCTTACCGTGCAATTGCCTTGCTGGACTCGGATGACGTCGTTCGCAAAGTTGGACTTGAAGTTACCATTACGATCGACCGGGATTTGATTGAAGGCTCTGGAACAGGACGAAGATATAAGGTACCAAGGCGTCTGTCAGGATGAATTCCTTGCTTTCCAGCCCCCAAAGAGAGACCTATGATGGCAAGGACGTGATGATATATACTCGACGGAGGGAAGGGTGCATACACGAGACAGTCGTCAGGTTGGAAGGTGCATTTCCTCTTACGACACATCGGCCGATTTTGTGTGTAGATATTCCTCGAGCTAGACCGGTACACTCGGGTGCTCATTCGAGACTCCCACCGAATCCCTCCCTTGTAGAGTAATGAATTTGTCGGGCGAGTTGAAAAAATATCAGTATCACCATGTATCCATCATCTTTGTTCGGATGTTTCCGAGAGAGCACACACCGTGGAGTTACAGTCGTGGAAAATCTCTCGAACGTTGCCTTCGATATGGGCGCGCGAGCTAGGCAAATATTTATTTGTATAGATCGACAGAACATCAGCCTTGTATTATAAGCACAACATGATCCGGATACCGAACAGGCAAGCAAATATACTTACGGTGTAAGAGTTTTGTTCTTGTGAACATTAATCTTCAGAGGAAAAGCCGGATCCACAGAGCGAGAGGGGTCAGCCGTTTATTTAAATTAACAGGACCGGAGGTTGCCAGGGCTTACAACGCATGACTTGTGCCAGACGAGAACCCTGCTAGAGAGGGAGTCGAGCCGGTTATTCTCATCGTAGCTGATCTTATTTAAGGCTCTAGATGACATGCCCGGAACAACGCGTGTAAGGATCATAAATCTCCTAAAGAGACCTAGTCAAGAGCTGACGGGGCTTACCCTTGGCAGTGCCTGAAATCTATCACCCGGCCGGCACGGTTCACATAGCAAGCCAGACTGTTGTTTTGCGCTTGACTGGAGACACAGGACGGCAACAAGGTAGCGACGCTCAAGGCCATATTAAAGACCATCGTCGAAAGCATTTCTGTTATCTGAGTCGCTCCGGTAGGTAGCTGGATGAAGCTGACTGGCTAGATTCTTCAATCACCTCGGTCCCTCAAAGTAGTATATCTTCGCCGGATATTGAGGCTTGCTGGTGAGTATGATGTTGCTGGGAATGTGTGGATGGGGACAATTCGGGCCAAGCCATAGACCGACAGTTTTATACTGTTAACGGTCGATGAGCCAGCGAGCAAGAGCTTCTCTCTCTCTCTCGAAGTCAAGCAATCCAGGGTATCCGATGAAACTCTTCTCCGACTGCATAGCATACTCGCTATGCCGCTGGATGATCCCAGTTCTTGGGTGATGTGGCTAGATTGCACTAGGCTGCAAGTGATCGAACATAGTGTCTTATGATCGATTGATGATCAATAATCAATCCAGCTGCTGATCCAGTGAGTTACAATTCTAGGGGTTCATATTTAAATACATGAATTACGATGAAAGAACACGGATCGCGTCCCGCTCTTTCAAGTCAAACCTCGGCGGGTGTGTAGGGTCCCTGAATTGGACCTTCACTGAAACTTCGGATAGGGGCACAGACAAGACTATAGAGTCTTGGAGACAGATTCTGGAACCACGGTAGGTAGTATTACTAGCCCAGTACAATAATAAAGTCAGTTCTCTCTAATACAAAAACATAATAATGAAAGAATGATACCTAATGAATAGGACGGTTCACATTTCAAAATTTTCAGCAACATTTTTATGTGAAATCAGCCGAGTAAAATGAGTTCCCACGCTTAAAATTAGTGGGCACACCACCAAGATTTTAATGGATTTTCAAATCAGCAAGCAGAAATCTTGTCTCAAATCAACCAGATTTTATTGGAATGTGAACCACCCTAATATGAATAGTGCTTACCTAGCTCAGTAGAATAATAAAGTCAGTTCTCTACTGAGCTAGGAGGGAGTGGGGAGATGGTCTTTAAGTACTGATGAGAATTGGAAATGATTATGTAATCTATGTTTGTTGTTCTTTGTGATATCCCTGATATGTAGGATGTCACAGTCTCCCCCCCTAAAGAAAATGAAAAGAGGAAAAAAGAAAGAAGGAAAGAGATAAGAAAGAAAAGAAGAAAGAATTTACCTGAAAAGGATGAGATGATGAGTTAAGAAAAAAAAGGAAAGGATTTATTTAGAAGGAATGAGAGGATGAATTAAGAAAGAAAGAAAGGAAAAGTACAAGAAAAGGGGCTAAGAAGGAAAGAAAGGGAATGATTATGGTTGATTTAAGTTGATTGAGATACGGGGATGAGTTGAATGAAGGGGTAGAGTAGGATGGAATAAGATAGAAAGAAAGAAGGAAAAAAAATCTGGGGTCTGGTGCAGTTGATGTTGTGTCCCTGCCGTCCGGTGATGATGAAGTGGTACCTGTTGAGATGTGGAGGGTTGAGGTGCTCACAGTGTGGCCAAGGTTATGTTTTACAATATAATGATGTAGTCATCACTTGGTGGTGCAGTCACTATGGGAGGAACTTACTTCAAAGGTATCCTTAGGCGCCTCCTCCTACAAAAAAAATGGCTTCACTTTGGAAATGTGAAACGTTGGGTGTCAATGGTTGTTTTCTGGTAGGGCAAGCATCACATTCTGTCCATGATTGAAGGTGTGTGTGACTTGGTATGGGCCTTCAAATCTTTCCTTGAGTTTATCAACTCCTCCCTGATGCCTGCCTTGCCAGTCTGCTGAGTTCAGAAGAACCCAAAAGCCCGGCTCTAATGGGGGTAAGTCCCGCTGGTGTTTGTTATGTTGTAAGGCCTGTCTGCCCCGGCTGGTCCATAATGAATTGTGTGCATTGGCCCAAGCACCTTCTCTCTGGGTCAGCCAAACTTTCAGCAAAGTCAGAGTGTTGCCAACACCTTCTGAGAGCATCTCCAACGGAGCCGCACTTGCACGACCGGGGGCCCATTTTCTGCTCCAGCAGTCCTGCGGTTCAACCCTGGGAAAATCACAGGGGGCATTCAAACACGCAGTTGGCTGCTGACTTCTGCCGCCCACCTCCCAGCCGCACTCAATCACCTGCTCCTCTACAACACTCAAAATCCTCTACAGCAACACTCAAAATGGCTCAAAAAAGCACAAAAAAAACACCCAAATCCAATCTCCCTTCTTCAACCCAGACACCAACACCAACTCCCAGCACTCCAAAGAAAAAAAAACCAAACTAAAAAGAAAAACAATTTGGCTGAGGTTTCACCAACCGTACCGGCCAAGGATTCAAACATCAACAACAATACCACCCCCAAAGCCAAGAACCCAACCCCAAAAAAGGGCTTTCCTCGTTGGACCGTTGAAGAGGACAAAAAACTCTGTGTTGCTTCGTTGAACACTACTTGCAACACCATTGTTGGCTCATTGTCAATTACAATGAGGAGAAAAAGAATTCAAAAGGTTTCAAATCTCTTCCTCCGCAACCCGTGGGCGCTGTCAAATGTTGTTGGGGCCTTATCCTCAAGTGTGTTAATAAATTTGCTGGCTGCTATTCAAATGCCAAACATTGATTGAAAAGCAGAAAGACCCGCAATGATATTGTATTTTTTTAATCTCACTGGCCTATGCGTATGATGGGTTGGCAATTTCTGCAGCAACTTGAATTGCCAGTCCATTATTGGATCTGACTTGCAACCCCTGTGACATGGGTTCGCGGCCCGCAGAACCTGGGCAAGTTGCCCCCGGACTGCTGGAGATGCTCTGATGAGGGGAAGAGATGCCGCTTCCGGCCAAAAATCAGCTTGAATGGGCTATACCCTGTTGCCACATTCACCACATAGTTGATTGCAAATTTGGCGGCTGGTAAAGATTCTAACCATTTACATTGCCGCTTTGCAGTGAATGTGCAGAGAATTTGACCCACTGTTTTGTTGGTCCGCTTGCTCTGCCCATCCGCCTGAGGGTGAAATGCCAAAGACATGTGAAACTTGATGTTCAATCTTTCCATCAGGGACTTCCAAAATTGAGATGTCCATGTCTTGTCACGGTTGCTTATGATGGTTGTAGGTGCGCCAAAGGTTGCAACCCAGCCGCCAAAGAACCGGTTAGCGGTTTTTTCCGCCATATCTGACTGAAGAATCAGAATGATTTGTGTAAATCCTGAGAGACAACAAGTACACTTCAGGATCATGTTGTAGTGTTTTGCAGCTTGAAAAGGTCCAACAAAATCTATGGCAATGTCTGAAAGAGGAGCCCGGGGAAATACAGGTGTTAGCATTTTTTCCTGTTGGTGCTGTTGTGGGGGCCTTTCTGAAAAAAAGTGGCTACTTCCCTGCTCATGCGTGTCCAAAAGAAGTCTTGGCGCAATTCTGTGACTGTCTTCAGAAAACCTAGATTCCCCAGTTGCAGATGGGCTTCTTCACTTAATTTTGATTGGATGTTATTTGTTGCCAGGATCACCAGGCAACCGTTGACAAGGAGTAAGCCGTCCACCTCTGTGAAGTTGTCCCGTAGTGGCATTACTTTCCCAAGTGACAAGCAGAACTGATCCTCTTTGTAGCCTGAAATTATCTTTGCCCTGAGAGCGGCTGATAACTCCAATCCCAGTTCTGTCAGACTGGCAACACTTTGCAGATCTGCTGGTCCCACGGCTGACTCCTCCTCTGAATTTTTCTTCTGGGAGAGCACATCCACAACCATATTATCTTCTCCCTTAATGTACTCAAAGCTCAGGTCAAAGTCAACAAGGATTTCTGTCCAGTGTGCTCAACAGCAACTAAGATTCTGTTGTTTGTGCAAATATGTGAGAGAGTGATTGTCTGACATCACATTGATTTTCATCCCCAGGAGGAGAATCTTCCATTTTTGCAGTGCATGGATGACTGCAAGTAGATCTTGCTTGTGAACCGGGTAATTCTTCTCTGCTGGAGTCATCAAATGTGAGTTGTATGAAATCAGATTTGCTAGCTTCCATTCCTTGCCCTGAAACAGAGAAGCCCCCAATCCAGAGCCACTGGCGTCGGTGAACAGCCACAGGGGGTCATCTGATTTGTAGTTGATATTCTTCAGACAAGGTAACAAGGTCATAATCTTCTTGATGTTGTTTAAAGCCTGTTCTTCTGCTTCTTCCCAGTGGAAATCCTTTGAATCTAATTTCATGCTGGTTAAGGGTGTCACTGTGCCTACATATTTTTGTAAGCCCCAGATGAACTTCTTCATCCACTGAACCATCCCTAGGAACTTTTTCACACCTTTAGCTGAGTGGGGGGACAGCCAATTTGCTGTTATCTGTGCATATGCCATCTTCTGATATCCAGTGGCCCAAGAATTTCACCTTCTTCCGGAATAGTTGTGTCTTCTTTGGGCTACAATATAAGTTCACCACCCTGAGGCGCTCCAGTACTTGTTGGACATGTTGTTTGTGATTGGTGAAACATTCAGAGAATATCACAATATCATCCAGATAAACAACACATATGTTATTTATCAACTCACCCAAGGCCTCCTCCAAACAAGCTTGGTGTGTCGCTGGAGCATTAGTCAATCCCATTGGCATCACTTGCCACTCCATGAGGCCCCAAGGTGTCTTCACGGCTGTCAGTGGGATATTGGCTTGCCTCATCCTTGTCTGAAAGAACGTGTTTGTTTGATCAAGTATGGAGAAGATTTTTCCCAATGCAACCATCTGGACTAGTTAATCCACATTTGGGAGGGGTGACTGGTCCCTAACTGTCAACTTGTTCAATGCCTGGTAATCACATACCCATTGCGGTAAGGATGTTGTGTCTTTCTTTGGAATGATCATGCTTGGTGAAGTGTACTGACTGCATGAGTGTTGTATGCACCCCGCCACTAGATGTTGATCAACTAAAGTGTGCCAGGCCACAAGATGTTTCCTGGGATATGGATATTGTTTCTCATTGAATACAGTGTCCGGGTTAGTAAGAATAATATTATGTCTGACCTTTGAACTCTCTAACTGGAGCTTGACCGGAAAGGAGCCATCCTGGAATAAGTCCTTGCCTTTGGCTGTATCAGATACCGCTGGGATGTCAATTGAGAAGAGATCTTGGAACTATTCCCTGATGGTTTGCTCAGATGGCTCACAGGGATACTCTGCAGTATCTTTGACAATAGCAATTGCAGCAGGTGCTTGATTGTTTGTTTATTGCAGGTGGAATCCGGTAATCAAAGATTTTACAACCTGAATGCCCACAAAGTGAGAAATGGTGTGAAATAGAGACAGATAGCTGAAAGGATGAGGGAAAATGGATGCCCAGTATCATATCATAGTTGCTGCTTATTGCACCAATCTTGAGAGGGACGTTACTGAAGGTTAAGGTTGAGTTGGGGTTGCATAACTTGGCTGAGAAGAAATGTTGGAGGACAATGGGGTCCGGTGTCTGATGTTCAAGCGCTAGTTTTACCACAGGGGGTTGTAGTAACTTTTCCTTCTCTAGTTCTGCCAATTCAGTCGCTGTGGTGAGACCAATTTCATCCTCACAACAGTTAAACATCTCAAGAGTAGGAAAATATAGTTTATTACAGCATATTTAGTATCTTCACTCCATTTATCATAGATCTTTCCCTCAAAGCATTCTGAAATATCCTCCCTTACCTTTAGAATGGTTTCATTCCACTACTACAGAAGCTTGTACAAATACACACACTCTCAATCATCAGTACTTCTCAGTACCTTTTTTCTCATTCATCACCACCTCTCAGTACTCTCTCTCTGAATCATCAGTATCTCTCAGTACCCTCTCAGTTATTAGTATCTCT
>LUKR01000275.1:3546-17604 GCA_019395275.1 Puccinia brachypodii | reverse complement strand
GGTGCCTCTAGAGACCTTTGAAAAAAAATCTTTTTCTTAAACCTCATGTGTGAGCAAGGCAGCCCAAAGTCCCTCCTTCAGAGGTTCCCTGCGAGACAGTGTCAATCCTCCACTGAGTAGGGACTTGGTCAAGTTAGGTAGTTTCAGCTTTTCCATTTTCTGATTCCCAAAACATGGGTTTTGCTTCACCAAAAAGCAATATACATTTAGTTGCCTTAGGCCCTGTTTGGCTGCCCCATTATTTGTGATTTGGGTGATCCCCATGATACAAATTTGGCCCCCAAAACCTGATTGTCACACTAAATTTGGGATGTCTGATTGTCCCCCTGGGGGAAACCCCCTATGACAAATCATAAATAATAGGGCACCCAAACAGGTTTTAGTATTACTTCCCTCACCAAGCAAGTATGTGCATCAAGTCATCAGTCAATAAATTGATTTCCCTGCCATCCTTCAAAACTCAACTTGGCATTAAGTAAACACACAAGGATGATGTCAGCTGGGCTCCTGGAACAAATTGCCAGTTGAGTGGCATGAACATATACCACAGTTAAACAACAAAGCAGCTGTCCATATATACAGTGCATGGTATATATATGTATGTATGTATGTATGTATCATATGGTCTTTACCCGTCAAAATACCAAGGAGAAATTCCTGCTGAGTGGACAAAAGTATACAGGACATGGCAAAAAAATGTTATTGTGATGCTGGTGTGTTTGTTTCATCCCAACAAGTTCTCTTGACCGGCGGCAATTAGGGCGGCCACTAGATCTGCCTCGATATACTAAAATAAATGAAAGATTAATACGGTGAACATGACCAAGTGATGGATGATGTATGAGACTTCAAGAGGACAAAAGAATTCGACACTAGCTTACTTTTGCGACCGACATATTATCTCCCAATCCTTTCCTCCGTCTAGTTTTGAGTGCGACATCCCGAGCACTGAATTGGAAATTTAATTAATGGTTCAGATTAAGTGTCGCCGATCGGCCTCTGACCCCAGATCGCGAAAAATGAACACGTGAAAAGAAATGTACTCACAGCGCTTGAGCGGAAGCAGGCTCCAGTGGACGGAGGGTGATCGACTTATCCGTTGGATCTCCGGGGACAATCGACCAGTGATCAAATGTTTGCATACAAAAGCTTTGCCCTTGAGTATGGGTTCTGAGATCGGTTTCGAACCCGTTAGCATCGATGACTGGGATGTAGGCTTTGACAGTGTATAAGGGGGAGCCTGGCTTGGGGATGTCTTGGGTTACGTGACCTGGTCATCACAAGAAATAACATAAAAAGTTTCATTAAATCCCCCGCTGGCCCAAAGATTGTCACTGACGGAAAAGAGTCACTTACCTCTTCGTCGGGCAAGAACTAGATAAACTGCAGGGACACAATCTGCCGGTGCTTGCACTTCGATGTAATACACTGGCTCCATCAGCCTTGGTGTTGCCTGTAATGCAGTTCGTTTCATGAGTCCCCCCCATCTTTGTGTATTTAACAGATGTTGTTAAAATCAATCAAACGAACCATCATGAAGGAAGAATAGCAGACACGTCGAGCAGTTGGTATAATTTGACCACCACCACGATAGATGGGTTCATCAGCGAGAGTAGCGTCCAATAACTTAAACTTCACATTTCGAATTGCTATTCATCGTGAGGTGAGCTAGTCAGCTGAGATCTACAGCCATAGAGAGTTTCAGGTATTACTGACGTTCATCGCAGATGGGGCCTTCTCGGGTTGCCCACTGGAAACCCTGTTTAATACTCTCTTTGACGCTGAACAATAGCTTTTTGTCAACTTCGGTTGGCAACGTGTCGTTCATCAAGATGTTGGTGCCGCCGCCGTCAATTTCAGGGCCAAAAGCCCAGATGGATCGAGAAGCTAGAAGATCCCATTGGTAATTGTTCATAAAGTGTTGACTGAGTGTTTTCGCAGGCATTCGAATATTTATCTTCCCAGTTTCAATTTCTTCCGCAATCCCCTTCTCTAGGGGCTCGGCAATCATGGTAAGTTTGTTCCTTTGCTTGCCCACAAAAGGATGTTAGTTGCAGTGTCTTTCGAAGTCTTTGAGCCGGTAGGAAATCGGTCTACCTACTTTTTGTTTGGTGTCTCAGCATAGCATTTGATGACTGAAGTGTCCACAACAGTTTCACAAAACTTGACGACTGGGTCTGAAACCTTGATCTCGATTTCGGAGAAGATTTCTCTTAAATCAAACAAGCAACAATCGAGATATATTTCACCTGTTCCGATTATCACGTGCTCGCCAGACTCTTCAACTTTGATTTCGACCAAAGGATAAGTTTTATTCACCTTTCGTAAGCCCTCCAGTAGCTTGGGTAGCTCAGAAGGATTTAAAGGTTCGACCGCGATCTTGAGGACGGACTTGGTCAAATGAGAAATTGGTTTGAAGATATACAGATTCTCGCCTTCGCCTTGGCCACCTGGACGGGTATACGCGCTCTCGACAACAGTGGCCGTTTTGGTAATTGAATTATCGATTCCAGATAGCAGGCATAGATTACCCGCGGGTACACCACTCGTTTCGACAGAATATCTGAAGAAAGAAAAAATTGGAATTGAGCAATCTCTAGACTAAGGCGAGACATCTGTCAAAGAGGGGTATACCTAGATTCAAAGATGAAAACTCTTTCGATGAGAGCCTCCACCATGTCTTCTTCGTCATCAACAGAGTAGCCTTCACCCAACACTTTAACCTTGACACCAGCGCGAGCAACCCCACTGAGAACTCGGCCAAATGACCTGAATTCATTCGCGTCGTGAGTTGGATACAACTTTGCTACTTGGATCACCAAAGGCCCAGCAGGGTCAGCCTTTGCGATATGCTGGGCAAGTGGTGAATCGAGAGGTCCGGTATAATTCGACTTCAACTTAGCTGCCGCTGCCGCTTGCGGGTTTGGAACATGAGACGAAATCATGTCAACCAAGCCAGTGGATGGCCCAAAGAATTGAGAAAGTACGATTCTGAGCAGCGGTCGAACGTCGAGTTTGTAGGCAGATGGTTTGAGATAAATCCCTAGATCAGCTAGTGTCTCCTTCAAGGGGCCTTGTTCTGAGCCTAAAACCTAATAAAGAACATCATTATTATTAGCGACTCGGACACTGTTGGGATTAAGCAGCTAGGGATTCTCATGTGATGACATACTTGTCCGTAAAGTTTGTAAAGTGGCTCCAAGATAAAATGATCGAACGTTCGCTTGCACTCCCCGCCCACATTACGTTTGACAAATTTTCGCTCTTCAGGAATATACCAGATGTTACCCCATAGACGTTGGGCGAATGCATTTATATCAAACAAATCTTTCTTGCTCGTGCAGAATGTATCTCGATACATTTTAGCAAAACTGGTCAGGTTGAAGCACCATCCCATCTCTGTGGATGCGAATCCGACGTTCCCTAGCTCAGGTGAGACCCGATGGATAGGATCTGGATTGCAGCTTGAGATGACAGTATTGACTTCTTCAATTGTGTGTTTTAATTTATAATAGGCATCAGCAGGAGGGAGTCGAAGTTCCAAAATTAGCCGATCGACTTTGTTCACAACTAGAACAATTGGGATTCCTTCCTGTACTAGATGTCTAATGATCTTGTCCGTGCTTACTAAGACCTATGTTACCCAGCAAAACCAATGCTCAGTTAGTAAATGAGTTGGTTTTCAATTAACATTCTGAAAGGGGGTTATGCTTACACCTTCAACGGCGTCAACCACAAGAATTGCTCCATCTACTAGACGCAAAGAGTTCGTAACCTCATCCAAAAAATTAACGTGTCCGGGAGTATCGATCATGTTGACCAAAAACGATTTTTGCTTCGAGTTTTGAAGCACAAACGACATGGGTGATGACTTGAGGGATATACCACGCTGTTGTTCAAGAATATGTGTATCTGTGTAAAGCAGCTAGATATGTGGGATGGGTGAGTGCCGTAGCAATCACTCTAGAGGCCAAGGTGTGAATGATTCTTACAGGTTTACTTGTGTCCCATTCGAAATCATGCGTTTCATGAACGAGCATGTCGAGCAACGCAGTTTTACCGTGATGCAGATGACCTACAACCGCGACATTACGGACGGATTCAGGATGGCTCATGAGATCCACCATGAATCTATTTTTTGTATTGAGAAATTGAATCATAAATCAACGAGGTTTCCATCCAGGTGCGTATTACAAATAATCAACTCAACTGCTTGGAGAAGGTAGTCTCGGGTACGGCTTCACCCTTCTCGACGATGGTGAATTTCCGAATTTTGATGGGGTTAATGATCGGTTCCGTGAGAGGTTGTGCATCTTCTTCTTCGACCATGGCTTCGACATCGGGGCCATACAGTTCTGTGAAATTTCATAGCAGATCGATCATACGAATTCAAGTTAAGCCAAATTCGCAAAAGCAGCGCCGAGACGGGAATGCTAACTGACCCGAAGCAAGAGGATAGTATTTCTTATCGTCGTGTAATACAACTGCATTACTTGAGCCTACATCTAAGATTAAAAATCAGTTGAAACAACTCCAATCAACTGCCGGTCCTAGTTCTAGCCTTAGCGTGGATATTTAAACTAAGATAGAATAAATGACGAACGATCAATTTCCATGTCGTTGATCTCATCTGGCTCGGGCAAGGGTGCAAGTGGCTCGGCGGCGGGTGAATGTCTATCATTTTCGTTGACTTCGCTACCTTGGTCCGAGTCATCCGAAAGGTCCCTAAAAACATTTGAGAACAAAACACATTGACATACATATTTCTCTATCGGAGAAAATTTACCATGGCTGCATCCTCACCCGATGAAGTTCCCCCACTCGTCTTAGCGCGTTGGGAAAAAAAAGTGGGCCATGGGGCGATCGAGGAGATGTAACAAGGTCAACTGATACCGAACTGGGCCTCAGGGGAAATCTGAAGACCCTTACCGTATTGATCCTGGATTGATGAGCCGATCAGGGAAAGTTCAAGTCAGACTACAGGTGTAGTTTTCCTGTGTTTTTTTTTAGGGAAACAATGTGACTAGATTTGACATGATCGATCACAACTGAGAAGCTGACCATAGTTCCACCACCGCGAGAATTCCAAGTGTGAGCGTTCGTGTATGGATGCTTGTTGCCAATCCCCTCGCTCGTTCCTGTGATCTGATGAGCCTTGCGTTGGTTCCGTTGACCGTTCTTGTTGACTGTATGCACTCCACCCGGCACTCCGAACTGCAGGAGGCAACGCGACCAAGTGGATGTCACGCCCCCTGTCACCGCTCTCTCGCCCCCACCCTGTTTGGCAGTTTATTATATCTGGTGGAACGGAGACAACAAAACAATTCTCGCTTTCAGTTGGGAAACAGCCAGAAATGATGGATGGAATATGAATAACTTTCCACATTCCTTATCTAGAGAATTTGAATTTGCTCAGTCAAGTTGACCAGCTTTCTGAACATGAATATTGGTCAGGTCCACACAGCAACCACATCCATCAGGTGAGGTTTGGTCAGCCAACCTGACATTACCCCATTTGAATTCTTTAACCAGCCAAGTTAGTAGTGGTGGTCAAATTTGATGACTGCTAACTCAAAATTTGACTTTTAACATTTTGACCCTGGATGACCTGGATGCCAAAGCTATTTCTCAGAACCATGTGTGTATACCCAACCTACTTCAACTATCTCCCTAACTTGAATTTACAATTACAGAAACAATTTCTTCTTATAAAAATTAATGCTGGTATCAGAAAGGGTATGAGGAGATCCACATATTCAGACAGAATGAAAACATATTGTAAGGCTGAAGCAAATCCATCAGGAACTTTGAAGGAAGATAAGTCTTTAAAAACCTTGTGTAACTACAACAAGTGATCTTGAACTCACAAGATATATAGTGTCCAATGAAAAACTTATCCCTCAGGATCTGGAAGGTTTTCTAGATCATGATTTAGAACATGAATTCCAGATTTTGGGAAAGAAAATTCATTTCAGATCCAGATTTAATAGGCTTTCCAGGCCACAATATAAGTAAGTCTTCCAACACCAAATCCAAACTGAACTTCAAAGAAAGAATTGACTTAATAAACATATGCAAAGTTATCCAAGTTTGTTACTCATGATACTGAATCTACATGTTTTCATTTCATTTATTATTGTTTGAAGAATCCTTGGACGGATCTACAGGATTTTCACAAATTGAGTTTTGGATTTTATTTCATTTTCTACTTCCCAAAGCCATGATGAAACCTCCATCTCATAGGTTTCACAGAATAACTCAGCTTACATAATCAACCTCAACTCAACACTATTTAATCCTTTGTCCCCCTCACCCCTCCTAGCTCAGTAGACACCTGAATTCTTTTCTTTACTGAGCTAGGTGAGCTTGTTTCCTTTCATTCCTCTTCCTTTTAGTTCTCATTCTCATTATTGTACAACAGAGAGACCTGACTTCCTTTCTTTACTGAGCTAGCAATCAAAACTACTCTTAGGTCCTAGAAAGTCTCTCCAAAGCCTTAAGCTTTGTTCTAGCACCGCTCATCTGTCTGCCAGTGACAAGTCCACACAGGACTCTTACAGACGTCATTGACATTTATTTGGACCACAGCACCCACCAACACTGTAGATTTAGCATCCAAATGGGCGGCTGGTGCCAGGCTGCAACCAATCCACTCGCCAAAACCACTGAACAATGTTGTTGACACCATGAAAATTGATTTGAATCTTTGACAGCAGGATTTGATATCCGCAGAAGCAACAACCCAAAATCAGGATTCCATATTGCTAGCAAAAATTGTATGATCCAATGGCAGTTGAGGCTGTTCATTTTTCTTATCTTTGTTGGCTTTCCATTGAGCAACAACAATTAATACATTTTTTGCCCAAATACTAACCTCCAAAAACCATTGGGGTTAAGACTACCAGCATAATTGACTGGGATGAGATCATTCCAGTTTTACTGGGATATACCCAACCAATTTAAACTTGGTTCATATTTAACAATGAAACAGAATTCAAAGGGGGGGGGGGCATTGGATTTGGTTTGATTGGTTGAGATCAACCAAGTTTAAATTGTATTAGTGCATACTAGTTTAACTGGGATTATCTCAGCCCAGCCAATTACGCTGGCAGTGTAAAATTATCCTGATTTGATTATGATTAAGTTGATGACTGATTTATGATAGAGACAAGTCAGGTGTTTTGTAACCCTTATGAGAAAATCAAAAACTCTCTGGCTGATCTGCAATGGTAACCTTTTTTGTGTGTGACACACAACCCAACATGATTTGGAAGTTAAGAACCAACAAACTTCATTGCTTCTTGAACGTTCTAACTCTTAGTGATATTTAAGAAATGAGTGTATAACAAAAGATAAGGATACAGCTCATGAAGCAGCTAAGTGTGAATCAATTCAGGCAGAACAAAGAGAGTGGTGTAAAAATGAAACTCAAGTTTGAATGTACCAACAATTAGCTTAAAAACAGGTGGCCACACCTTAGAAAATCACACATTGATTTGGTTGTAAGCTTTCACAAAATGTTTTGTGACTGAGACAAACGCCGGCTGAATTCTTCACTTGGGCTTGCATTTCTTCCAGAAAGAGGTCTGATTGTGTTTTCAGGAGTAAAACCGGTGCAATCCTCTTGTGGCCTGATCCCTGATGACACAACAGGTCTCCCAATAAAGATCAATCCAACAGCAAAACAATTGCCAAGAGATCAAAATGCCAAGTGGCAGCCGGATAACTTAGAAGGAGAGCACTTTGGACTGTGTGTAACTTTGTGGCCGGCTTGCATTAAAATCAATGAACCAAAGGTTTTGTTTTCATGGTAAGTAATAAGTAATAAGATTTAAAATGTCAGATAAAAGGAGCAAGTTGAGCTTAATAATAATTAACCTATTCACCTAAAGGCAGATTGATCTGCTGAAGTAGGTTATTAGAGAAGAAATTATAATAGCTTTATGAATATAAAGTTCTAATGTTAAATGCTAGATGATTGATATGAGTCTTTGTAAACTGTGTTAGAGAAATAAATTGAACAATTTATAGGTAGTTTTAGATTAACATTGTATGAGATGATGATTAAAGTAAGAAAAATTTCATTACACAAAATGGTAACTGAGTTTTGGATGTACTTGTTTGTATTATTTATACAATGAGATTTTCATCTGTTGATGTTCAATGTATCAAGTCAACAGTTAGTAAGCTGTCTGATAAAAAAATGTTTTTCTTTTTTTACAAAAATGAGAATTACTTTACCTTTAGATGGTCAAGTTATTCTATCAAGTAATGTTGAACTATTTGATTTGTTTGATTGAGATCTGAATGAATAAGGAGATGATTGGAAGATCTCATAGCATTAGTATGCTTATGAGTGAGCTTAATGTAAGAGCAAGGCTCACATGTTTGTTTTGTTGAGATGTGTTTTCTTCAATGTTGGTTCTTGACAAGTGGTTTCTGAGATTGCAGCTGTAAGTGGAAGGTTCCAATCTCACAAAGTGAGAAAGGTCCTAGACTCTGTGGGAGCTGCGGCACAAGGTGAGCAAAGCAAACCCTGTCCACAGACACCCAATGTTGAACCCAGAAAACTGACCTGTCTACTGACGCATGCAGGTACGGGGAAAACAAAACTCAATCTCTGCTAGAAAAAATCTCAACAAACCACAAAGGTAAGTAAGAGTTCAGTTCTCAGCAAGAAGATCAAGAGAAGCTAAAGCTAGACTCTTATCCATTGGAGGAAAACCACTTGGGGAAAGAATAGGAGAAAACACTAAACCAGCCCCAACCAAAAAGGAAGAAGCTAGGTGAGTGACTCAAGTACCAATGCAGAAAGCAAATAGGGACTGACATGAATAACTCCATGGAAATAAATCCAGAGAATCCATTGACGTCACATTGCGCATTAAATGACTAAGAACATCAAGACAAACAAAAAAACAGCAAAACTCAAGTAAGAGACCAGCATAAGCTGTTGCCTTGAGTAGAGCTAACACCCTTGTTTACCTTCAACCACGTTAGCAGATTAGCAGTGTCAATTGAGCGCCTTAGCTCACACTGAATAAAAGCTTTGATCTCTTGTCATCTTTTTACTATCTCAAGAGTAACAAAAAACAAAATAGAAAAAACACTATGGTCAAAGGACCTGCTCTTAGGTACATTTACACTAGAAGTTTTCTTCCTTATCATTGTTATTGTTTTCTATTTTTTCTTTTCTTTTGTTTCACTAATGAAATCTACCATAGACTTTTGAATTCTTTCATGATTGTCAAGAAATAACTCTGATGAATTCACTAAGTCAAGGGTTGATTGACGATTGATTTGGTTTATTTTGTGACTGTCACAATTCACTGAGTGACATGCACGTGATTCAAGATCCATGAGATCTGTCACACAAGTCAAATGTTGACAGCTGTTAGCTTATCTTAAAATTATCTTATTTTATGAGTACATAGAAATTATGTTAACTCACTGGTGTAATCTCTGTTTAAGGAGTTAGACCTAGGAATGAGATTCCAACACCCTGTACAAACAAAAATCTGTTGGTCCTGGATTTCTCCGGTGGTGATTGGGTGAGGTTGGCAATATTGATGGGAAGGGCCCGGTGTCCTCAATTGGCTGGCGTGGTACCGGTATGATTGGTGGTTTTGGTGGTGGTGGTGGTGAGATCGGATTCTTGCTGCTATTTGGTCACAGTCGTCATCGGGCCAAAGCTGGGTGTCAGAAACCACTGGCGTAAACTGCTACACACCGTCAGAAATACACAACTTTGAGTCTTGCGAAACAAGAGTTTTTCCAAGCTTACATCAAATCATAATAACTTAGAACAGGCTTGTAGATGTTGCAGTATTGTTAGGGTGACTGATCACGTACAGAAAAAAAGTGTAAGATTGAATTGCATGAATTGTGGATACATAGAAATTTACGTCTCATGAGTGATGGATTTAGATGTTTATTTGATCAAGCCTAAAGTACTGAATGAAGCATGAAAACAACCAAGTACCGGACCAGGAAACCAAGGACAGCCAAAAGAAAGGATGGAAAAATTGTGAGACGAGTTATCGTCGACCCCACAATTTTTTTTCTACTCGTATTAGATAGGATCCGCCGACCGTTCCTGGTGAGACCGAGACTCTGCGGCGGTCACAGGGAAAGTCTTAATGTCGAATGATTGTGCGCTCGTTAGACCGACCCGGGGGGTGGCTGGCTAGACCGACGTAGTTGGAATCGATGGGCTCGATCTTGATATTAGAGAAGTGTACCGAAGCATGTGAATGATGTTTTTGGATGAAGGGTTGCGTCCTTTCTTCTTGGGGACAGATTTGCTCGTTGATTCTCCTCAGACTCGCTTTCCGGGTGGCGGGGACTTTCTGGATGGAGCCGAGAGTGTTGGTGACTTCGTCTGTCCAGAGACCCAACACGAGTACCATACCCTGATCCATCGCCCGACCCATCGCGGCCAGGCCGCCTTCTTTCCGGAACTCGCGCCCGGTCCGAGTCGCGTTGTTGTCGCAGAAGTCTTCGGTGATCGAGTCGAAGGCGCTGGTATATCCCGGGAGCTGGATACCCCGGTGCTTGATGACCACTCCATGTTGAATGTAGAACTGTCTGATCTCAACCAGCTCCCCGTGCTTGGTTCCGGTGGAGGTATGAAACTGGGTGACGACGGTGAACTTGTGCTGGGTGTCTATGGTCTTGTTAGGCCCGTAAAAAGTGTTCCCATCCACCCTCTGCGATGCCAAAGCACACCCGGAATGATCACATAGCCCACCTCTAGCTGTGCATCCCTCACCTTCACAGATCGACATGCTCGGGAAGACGCATGGGTGAGCCCCGTACGCCTGCACCATGGAGTTCCCTTCCCATAGATCCAGCTCGGGACAGCAAGCACCCATACTCTCAAAGACCTGTTCGCCCGGTGGGCCGGTACCTCCAAGGTTGGCCTGGAATCAGTGAAAAGGAGAGTCAGTTTGACGAAATCTGACATTCCAAGATTTAGAGAACACAAGTATTTATATCTACTGGAACCTACTTTTCCGTCAATAAACCTCAGAGAAGTTGGACATTGGGCGTCACAATAACCGGTACCGTACATTGCTCCAGCGCGGTTACTGGGCGATGATCCACCGTCTGGTTTCATGGATGTGAAATAGAGTGCCGCATCGACACCACAGGGAACCTTGGAGGCATCGACGTCGAAGGAGAACTGACGATTTTTGAGGTGGAAGGAGTGGTACTGTTTCTCGTTGGCTAAGAGGTAAACCCTCGATTCGGTCAATTTACCGTGGGTGAATAATCGGAGATGGACGCCATGGCCATGGGTGGTAATTCCATGGACAGCCTTGTATTTGACACCGCCCAGTGAACATTGTTCCGTGCAACGCTCGCTATCTGGACAATAGGTCGTATTCCAGTCCCTCTCATCCTCAGAGACACAGCTCTCCATCCCTTGGATCACTTGGAGTGGCCGCATATCGGCGTCGAGAGTGATACTCATCCGTTTATCGGAACATACGCGATCGCTGCCACAGGAGTGAATTTGGAGTGAAGGATGGGATTCTTGTAGGAGGTGGATACCGACCTGTTGTGCGAGGGCCTTTGGGAGTTGTTGAAGGGTTAAGAGGTACCAAAGGCTCGTCTTCATCTTGATTTGAAGGTGCAGGGGGACAAATTGAACATTGCCAAGGAAATGGCCATATTTATCACAGGCCCGGAGTGGAGAAGTCGGAATTTCTTCTAGTCGAATGCCCCATTGCTATCAAACACCTCATGGCCGAGTCCATCGGCGCGGGAGCGATGGTATGAAGTGATCACTCGCGACCGGCAGATCCTCGCCGCTCCTAGCCGCGATCAACATTCTCAAGCTATGAGGTTTGATCTTGCAGGAAGCGCGTTCAGACTTGATTAAAAACATGGTATATTTTTGTTTGTCGAGGAACACCCGGATCTTTGTGTAGCTTGATGCGTCTGCAGTTCGGAGACTTTTTGATAGATCCGCCGAGCTCTACCCAGTCAAGTCCGCCGGCATGTCAGCGGGAGTGAGACTGCATGTAAATATGTAGAGAGTCCACCATGAAGGCAATAATGATTTGATGAAATGTTCCTTCAGGGCCAATTGTCCAGGGAGAGGAAATCAGAATATAGCGGGATTAGTGTGGGTGATGATGATTTAAAAAGTGTCCTTTTCATCCTCTCAAAGACTCCAGACTCCATGGACTGCGATTGGTCAAGTTGATGTTAAGTTGCTGCTGATGATCTTCTGGGCCACTGGGTGAAGCTGTGGATGTAGTTGATGCTGTATGAGCCACTAGTCTTCATTCCCAACTGGCTCCCACCTTCCCAGCCCAAGCTCAAGCTCAAGCCCAAGCAGCGGATTCCTATCCCACTTAGCACACTCCGACTCCTAATCCAATCCCATTAACCACCACCACTTTGCAAATGGCTTCGAAAGCTGTCTACCTACTCGGCGGTCCTAGCAAGGTATTGGAATCCTCTCCGCACGCATACTATACCTCCGCGCTTGATCTCTAGATCGTTAACTTGACTGTCTCCTCCAGGGTACTCGGATGCGCCCCTTGACGCTCGACATCCCAAAGCCCCTATTTCCACTCGCCGGTAGAGCAATCATCTGGCATGGCATCCAGGCCCTGTCCAAGATTCCCGATCTCAAGGAAGTACTGCTCATCGGTTTCTACGAGGACTCGGTACTGGCTCCGTTTATCAAACAGGCTAGTAGGGACTTCCCTTCCGTCCAAATCAGGTATGCCCCTCCTGTTGTCGATTTCTTCTTGTTCTTTCGACATGAACCGAATAACTGATCGATCGATCGGCTCTCCCCCATGCAATTCCACAGATACATGCGTGAATATGAAGCACTTGGTACGGCTGGAGGACTCTATCACTTCCGAGATGCGATCCTGAAAGGTTCACCGGAGCAGATCTATGTACTCCACTCCGACATAGCCTCCTCCTTCCCGTTCCTCGAGCTCAAGAACTTCCATGACAAGCACCGCGGCGTCGGTACCCTCATGGCCGTACGGGTCTCCAAGGAGCTCTCGACCAAGTTCGGCTGTATAGTCACTAACCCAGAGACCTCTCAAGCTCTACATTACGTCGAAAAACCCGAGTCCTTCCTCTCCGATATCATCAACACCGGCGTCTACCTCTTCGATAAATCCATTTTCGATGAGATCAAGGCCGCTATGGATCTAAAAGTTAAACAAGCCGCGTGAGTTTCTCATCTTCTCTCACATTCTACCGTGCCTTATATATATACATTCAACTTACTTCTTTCCCCGCCCCCCTTGGTTGGTGCAAGTGATGATCCCCTTTCTCGTCAGGATGATCAATTAAGACTCGAGCAAGACGTCATCTCACCTTTGGCCGATCGTGGCAAACTTTACGTATACGAGACCAAGTCACTTTGGAAACAGATCAAGACAGCTGGGTAAAGAGCCGTTCTCATAATAAGAACTTGAGCAGAGTGGAACTAAAAGAGAGAAAAAAAATCACCGACTTTTTTACAGCTCTGCCTTACCGGCCAATGCGCTTGTTCTGGAATCGTACAAGTCCAACAACCCGGTCCTTCTCCGTCGACGATCGCCAACGATCATCGCCAAAACCCCGCCACCCAACGTCCTCGGTCCGGAGATCGTGGAGCCGTGCTACATCGACGAGACGGCGGTCATTGACCCGACGGCCAAGATCGGCCCGAACGTCTCCATCGGAGCTAATGTCAAGATCGGCTTTGGTGTTCGGGTCAAGGACTCAATTGTCCTTGATAACAGCGTCCTTGAAGTAAGCTCTTCCCTCCCACACACTTGCCCCTTTTTTCTCCTTTCTGATCCAGTCTCGAAAAAAAAAAAAAAAAAAAAAAAACTTGCCCTCTACTCCAGCAAAACAGCTGCGTCATGTACTCCATCCTCAGTGAGGATACCAAGGTTGGCCCATGGGCCCGAGTCGAAGGCTGTCCCGACGTTAGCGATGTGAATCAGAAATTCAGTATCTCAGTCTTGGGTAAGCGAAACATTTCCTTTCCTCCGCATGTTATATCTTTTTTTTTTTTTTTTTTTTTTTTTT
>LUKR01000274.1:11734-23522 GCA_019395275.1 Puccinia brachypodii | reverse complement strand
CTTCTTGTTGTTTTCTCTCTGAATTATTTATTGTAATTAACAATAATAATTCACCCCATACTTGTGTCTGTCTGTCACTAAAGAGACACCAGCTCACAGGACCCAACAACCTTTTTTTTTGAAACTTCATAGCCTTTGTTGAGGGTTTGTGTGAGCAAGACTTCCTTTTTTCCCACTTCCAAGATTTCTGGCAGTCTCTGGGTTGAATACTTGATATAGCTTGTCTCACATTTGGTTGGGGTGATGGTTGATTGCAAAAGTTAGATATCAAAATTGGTGGGACCAGGCTCTTCCACAGCCTCTTAACTCCTCACCCTGGATTAATAGCTCATTCCTGAGATTCTCTGACACCTGAGCACACTCACAACCCAACCCCAACTCTGTCAGATTTTTTTTTCATAATCCCCTGCGGCTTTGGTGCATACCTTGGGGCATCAGGGTTTGGCCTTTGGGATGGCCCCCATTCCCCAACCTGAGCTCCAGGCCAATCAACGCCTTAGGACCTATTTGGCACAGTCATAAAAATTGGTGTAATATTGAACAGTTTATTCAATAAAAACCAAACTGTTGGCACAAATTTAACAAAATTGGTACAGAAAAAAAGGGAGCTACCTGCTTCATCATTTGTGACATCACAATTGGAATGTGAGGCTGTCATTATAATCTCAATATGAGCATTATACTTGAAATAGAAAAGGTTGATATTTCTATTATGGTGCTAGAGATGGTCCAATAAATGGATTCTTATCTTGTAATTTATGAGGCAGCTGGCCTTCTTTTGTTCTATGCCGGTTCTGTCCCATTTGTATGGGAATTTTGGTTTTTATTGATTTAAATGTTTAACATTACACCAATCTTTATTAATGTGCCAAACAGGTCCTGAATCATGTCTCAGCAATATGTTGTATTTACCAATATATTATGTCTTTACTTGTGGACTGTTATTTTTACCAAAAATCTGGTAATTCAATATTGTTATGTTATCTGTTTATGACAATCATAATAAGAATTCTTTTTGAATGTTTTGTCAAATCCACAATATCTCACTTGGAAAAAGAGGTTCTTAATTGAGGTAAAGAAAGAGGGGTGTTTTTTAGATCTTTCTTTAGTCTGGTTTACCTCTAGGTAATCTGGCTATATACTGCACTTTTGCTTTCTGGGGTTGGAACAATTCATGTTACATACAGACCTGAAAATTCACAACACTTGTTAGAAGATAATCAGTGAGTGACAGACCTCAGACCTACAACTCACATTATGAAAGTCTCACCTACATGACTGAAGGGTGTTGGGTGTGCCTAGCTTGGCCATAGTTGTGCATCAAATCTCAATCTCTGGAGATAATCTTATATCAACCTGTGGGAGAGAATGATGGGGGGTTCTGGGTTCTAGGTCAGGGATATTGATGGTTCAATTGCAAGATGAGGATCCAACACGGATCCTCATCAGCTCTCACTCTATGGTGAAGAGCTTGTGACATAGCTGTCATGGTACAATGAGTGTGACACAGTCAAGGGGTAACCCAAAACAGGGGCCTGGAAAGACATTTTGAAGAATATTATACTTGGTTTGGTCTAACAATTGGAGCTCTTATTAGTGACTAGACCCAATCCATGTCACAAAAAAGGTTCTAATTCGCATTTGACTTCTCAAAACTTTACCTTTGAGGTGATTTAATTCATCTACAGAAGTCTCTGTACAATCGCACATCTGTATTCCAGGTGAATTTAACCTTAAGAAATATAACTGCATGCAGTATGATCATAGTTTTTTTCTTTTTTGGTTTGTAATTGGATCAAAAGGATTCCCTTGTTTGTTGTCAAGATGATTTTGGGCAGCAAGAACTCTTCTCACTTTAATTCCATCCTTTTAGATGATTGTCTGTTTTTTTTTTCTATCGTTATCTCCTTGATTGGTTTAAACTGAATTTTTTGAGAGGACCCCCGCGTGGCAATCCGACCCTCCGATAGCGCCCGGACCAGTCTTGGTCCCAGGTCTATGGTGTCAATTCGGTGGGTCAATTGGGGCCGGGTCAAAGGTGGAGCAGTTGTTTAAGCCGCTGAATTTAATTGTTAGGCTATCCAAACTGAGTAGGTAGGATCGCTATGTGGAATCTTTCTATCTCGTCCCAGTCATCATACTTGGAATGTGAGAATTGGATACCGGTGTCACTGACATTCGGGAAGCGCTTGAGCTGATACAAAGTTGGTGATACCGTCATAAAGCGAGAGTCCGCTCCAACCCACGAAACATGTAGCGGGTAGCCTTATAAACCTCTGCGAACGAATCTCACCTCAGAGCCTCACAGTAGACCCTCCACGCGGGGAAGAAGTGCCAACATTGTCAATGCTATGACTGCCATGAAGTGCTTCTCTTCGGGCGAGGCTGACGCGGCTGGTGAGGGCACCCCTTTGCTAATTCGTGGACTGTTTCCGGCCAACGGGTGTTCGTCTGCTTCCGAGAGATTATCGACCCTGGGCCGATCGGCGGAGGGGTGTGTGGGGGCAAGCCTGATTCTGTGTCCGTTCACAATTACACAGTCCCAGATCTTTCTCACTACCAAGTCCATGCCAGCCTTGGGACCTTTGGAGATACCAACCGTGCAACCTTCTGCCCTTGCCGGCTGGTGGCCATTACCTTCAGTTTCCGGCATGTGCGGCTCTACCTGAGGTGGGGTGTAGGGGACACCGAACGTCGAGGATCCTTTTAGTAGTATAACTGTAACTCCTACAAACTCATTTACACGTCAGTTAAGGCTTGAGCGGCTATGTGGTTTTACACGCCTTTTTCCACATCAGCTCATTCTGGACAAGACAGGACAAGACTCTGATGTGTGCACTGTGTGCTATGCACTTACAACAGCGGCAATAAGCGCGCAAAATTGGGAGTATGTACTTGTATTTCGACTATGTGTATGCGGAAAGGCAAATACGCTATGTATTTTGTAGTCGGTGCAATTGTACTGGTCATGGATCGATTGGACTGGCGGGATTACTGTGGGTTGTGAGCGTAACTGGCTAGAACTGTTGTTGAGCGATTGCTCCGGTCGATTCCCTGTGCTTCTTGGCGAATGGTACAGTCTGACTGCCTTGTGCCTTTCTCGCCCATGCCTTTCTCGCCCATATTGCTCACAACTAAGAAGGGGTCAAGGAACCGTTACGGCGATTTGACACCATAAACACCGCGTCAGGCCTTTATATAAGTCGCACTAGGCGTCTGCACTGATCCCAGGCTCACCATCTCCCATTTTCACTCTGAATATTTATCCACACTCAATCAAGTGAGCCTTTTACAACCCTCCAAATAATCGTCCAAACGCCCGAAAAAGAATACCATCTCCCTTTGTACCATCCTGGGGGGTCCATTCGCGTCTCAGGAGAATTCGCAACGTCGGCTGATCTCACTTGTCCACCGGCAGCACCAGCTACTTTCCGTTAAACTCCAACTGCTTCGTCTACCCATCCGCTACTCTTGTCTCCCTGCTTCTAGCTTTTAACTTTCGACCCACCGGCCTGCCAACCCAACTCTGAACAACAAGATGCTTAGCCCACTGCTCATTAGTCTCGCGCTTTTCATCAACGCAAGCATGTTCGGTATAGCGAGTGCTAACAGCCCCACTCCACCTGCTGCGCCTGGACCTCAAAACGCGCCCACCTCCGCTCTTACCGCAACGGCCAACCTCACAGGTCACTTCAACGTTAGCGGCCTAATTCGGTTCGCCCTTCAACCTGAATCCAACGCTGTTGCCGTGTCGATCTCAATCAACGGCCTCAACGCGCTCAACTCGACCGCTGCCTATGCCTATCACAGTTGAGCCCCAGCTGAGACCTGATTAATCATGCTCCCGATTCCCATACTGTTGAACTGATGTTTAGTCTTACCTTACAGTCCACACCAACCCCATCTCAAGTGATGGAAATTGTGCGAGTGCCTTTGGCCACCTTGACCCTCTTGCAGTTACCGATGGTTTTGTCTGCAACCCGCAAATTAGTCAATATTGCCAAGAAGGAGTATGTCACCCTGTCATTCCCTTGTTTAGAACTGTGCTCACCAAGTTGTCTCCCCCAGGATTTGTCCAGTCGTCATGGAAAGCTCAACGGGTCCGAAACCACTCTGAATCTATCCTACGTCGATGATTACTTGAGGTTTTGGCCCCAGCCATTCAGCATTCTCGGTCGCAGTGTTGTAGTACACTTGCCCAATTCAACCCGGATTGCATGTGGTAAGCCTACAAAAAATTTACATGGGCCATTACCTTGGATTGACCTTTTGTCCGTTGCCTCGGGTTGATTGTTTACTTAGGAAACATCACTTCCGCCGTTGATGGTACCGCTACGGTGGATGGGGCCCCCACATTCATCAAGTCAAACTACACTACTCAGTAAGTTTCGACGTGATTATTTTGCTCAATCTAGCGGTCCTGACTATGTGTCCCCTCAGGTACTCTTCTCAAGCTCCCCCAGCTCCCCCAGCCAAGTTCGAACCCTTCAATGGGTCGACACCCAACCCCGCGGTTTTATCTCAAATAACGTATGTCGCTTTCTCCTGCTCTGGCGGTGCCATCGAGAACAAATGTTGAATTTGCCACTTGCTACAGGTTACCGTCCACCTTACCCACTGTTCAAATGTTACCGAACATCATGCTAGGGACCAACGCCACTACTCACATGGTTGACGGCAAGGCAGAGCCGATTAATCTGCCAGCGGCGATTAATGCCACGACCCCCTTCACGTACATGCCTGGTGCATCGCTTCCAACTCAGAATGACACATCCATCAGCAACACAACCAGCAACGGCACTGATGGCGCTAAAAAGGGGGCATCCAATGGAGTCGGACGCCTTGTTCCTTCGATCATCTTCCACATTGTTATTAGCCTCTGCCTATCGATTTACTTGTAAACCTTAGAGATCACGGTTAGTTGTTCAGCTTTTGTATTGGCAGCTCCATAGGAATTACACGCTTTGTAAAGTCTCACTCCACGTTGTAAGCAACACCGTCGGCGTTTCTTCACATGCGCAAGTTTTCAGAAAAAGAATCACATCGGCAGTGCCAACCGCATCCCCCTCCAGATGTATCTACTTAACCCTTGGAAGTGTGACATTATTGTTATTCACAGCTAATGATCATCCCAGTGTTCAATCTCTAGATGAAAGGACAAGTAGACGAAATTCAAATAAAGGAACGAGGGAAATATTGATATCTTGACCAAATCCTCAGTTGATGCTTAGGTATCAAACATCAAGAGAATATTCTACAAATAATGAAAATGAGATAAAAGCAACCGAAGGCCCGAAGGGAAGTGAAAATCCCTCCTAGATAACAGATCCAAGAGTTCAAAGAGTGTGAGAGGAAAAAATAAGGGAATCGCTGGAGGTTGCTACTAGCTGAGACTTGGAATAGTGCTGATAGTTCAGCCAGGTTGAACGACTTAATGCTTGCTGGACTCGCGATCAAATTATTGAGTAAATGCGGACTAGTTGTTGGCCAGTATCAGGAGCTAGACCCGCTTGTTCTGAGCAATCTATAAGATTCGGGAATACGTTGGTTCATGCATCTGCGCCAGGGAGCCAATCTGCGATATTTCCTGATAAGGCAATGAGGGATGTGAGAAACTGTTCTACAATGGACAAGTATTGGGTAGAAAATACGTACCGCAAGCAATCCGAGTCTTGTTTGCACCATGAATCACAAGGCTTTTGCCGATTATGGAATTGGGACCAGTCAACTCAAGCGCGTTGTCATTCAATCTCATGGTGAAAACGTCCACCAGACCTGGTAGGTTGCCGTGACGGAGTGGAAATTCCTTCAGACAGAGAAGTAAACAACCATGCAAATCATTGGTCAATCTCAGCTACTTTGTACCAATAGATTGAAGAGCGAGCAAAACTCACCGCTGGCTGACAGTAGTCAGGGACTTTCGAGGTGCAGCTGGGTCTTGTCTGGAGGACTTTGAAGTGGCCAAGGGTGCTTGAGCAGTTCCCATCAACGACCGGATTTTCATGTACTGAGGGAGTATGCCAAGTACAGGGAAATCTTTAGTCATACTCCCCGCTATTTAGCAGAGGACACGCTATGATCACAGAAGCACATACCGTGATACGCAAAACCATCGGTTTGATTGAATTGTAACAGGCCCCGCATCGAAATCACCATGTTGACCCATTCTGATTCTTCCGGGCTACTGAATTGAAACCGGCCAGAAACATTTTGAGCTCCAGAGATGTGGACGAGTGCTCCTTGGGTCGCTTTGGTGGCTTTAAGACTGAGATGTTGTGAATTACTCGACAGAGTAAACGCTCGGCCAAGTAGCATAAGGCTACAGAAGATATATGCCGCAACCGTATGTGCCATTCCGAAGGAATTGACAATAAAAGATTGACGAGAAGGGAGTGTGAAGATGATGAATGAATGCAGCTGGAGATGGGTGGGCGTATGGGACACAGGTTTGGGGGGATTGAAGCAATGAGGAATTCTGAGTAACACGAGTAGATTCTCACAAGGTGACTTCACTTCTGATACGAAGCTGTAGAGTCTTGACAGGTCAGCTCAAAATTGGTGGGTGAGTGATCTGCCACAAGCTGGCAACAACTCGGAAAGAGCAGAAATCACTCATGTCAGCTCACGTCCCCTTGCAGTTTCAAATTTGATTTCTGAAAGCACAAGTTACATTAGTGTTCTCCCAAGCTGAGGGCGTGTGTGGGAAATATCCTCGGTACATTCACCGCTTGGGAATTGACAACAGACGCCGGAATCCAGGCGTAATCCTGTGGCATTTGCGGATGCACAATTCATCGTGACGGATGCTGCCAGCCCGTAACAATTGCAGTTGATACGCTCGATGGAACAGGACGGCTCACGTTGGCGACTTGTAAACCACTTTTGTAGCACCCAAGTGTTAGTCAAAAACCGACCTTGAAGGATGGTTCAGGCCCGCCTCTGGAGGGGCCTCGAAGGGGGTATTGCGGTGTTTTAACGACATGCACAATTTGCCGAACTTGCCGATAGGTACAACATATCGGCCACTTCAAAAACATCAAACCACATCATTTAACCCACTACGATTGAGGTTGTCAAAAAAAACACCCCTAATGACTAACCCTAAGTCTAACTTGACCCTAACCTAAGGCCTAAACTAACGCCTAACCAGCCTCTCGGAGGATATTTGGGCTGGAAGCGATTTTTTTTTGGACAATTTTCTTTGGGCAGGGCCCCGTAACACATAAGTACAATGTAATTGTCAAGACACGTAGAGTTCTCTTTATTGCAAATCTTATCAAAACAGCCAGTAGTAGTAGAAAGAAACTAACAAGAGAGAAATAAAGATAGAAAAATGAAAGAATCAAAAAACACGTTAAGTATCAAAAAGAAAAGAGAGAAATCATTCAATAAGGAGAAAAACAATACCAACATTCTCTGAAAAATAACAATAACAACGACTAAACAGTGCAATGAAAACGTAGATAAACACAACTAAAATTCAAAACAAGAACTACCACCAATCATACTTTAGTTAACTTGAAACAACATTTAACAAGATAAATAAGCAGAAAAACAACAAACAAAGAAAAACTCCTGAATACGAGTATTTATCGCTCCTCCTAGATTGGTGTATCTTGGTCCTTTGCGTCTGTGTGTTTAATGTAATATTGACAATAAGTTTCTAACGTCGGAGTGTCTGAGAATGATATATGAATACCTTAAAGACTTCTTAATTTCTTGACCTTGATACCTTTGAATCTTGATTCTTGACGTCTTGACGAGATTGAGTACAAGAAGAAAGAGGAAAAGAAAACCATGTGATTTGACTCTAGAGCCGACTAACAATGATTATATAATCATTTGAAATTTTCACCAAACACTTGATCCATACCATTTGACTTCACATAACCTCCCACACTAGATCTGCTGATTATAACTCAACAGTAATATAGTGGTTAAACTACCACCTGATGTCTCCCTGAGGACATTGGTGTGATTATGTAGGGAGGAATGAATTTTTGATAAAATATCAAGAATTCTGTACTGTATAAGGGGGCCCCGTGGCAAGTTTGGCAAATTTGGAATGTTGTCAAAACACCACAATACCCCCTTTGAGGACCCTCCAGACAAGGGCCTGAACCATCCTTCAAGGTTGGTTTTTGGCTAACAATCAGGTGTTTTGTAGTCTTTTACCAGATCAATGTGAGGATGATTTGTGAGGTTTCAAGTTTTCAAAACTTGTCAACTAAAACATGCCAAAAAAGCATTAAAGGTTCCAACATTCACTGTCCTAACAGGTCTTCACTATCCTTGTTACCCGCGGCAACCCAGGCCATATGTTTTTTCAGGAGATCTTTACCCAGTCTTGATAAATGATGCATGGTGCAGAAGACATGAGTCACAAAGGCCATGTAACCCCTTTCACAGAAGAGGATGATTGGATGTTATTCAATGGTAAATGGGTCCCTCCCCCAAGTCCAAAAGGGCTGACCTCAATAATGACAATTGGTGACCCGTTGAAAACACTCTATGAAGTCACAACATGCTTTCAACCACTCCCAATTCAACTCTACCATGTGGGTTGATGCAGGCCAAAGGCATCTCAACACAGATGTCCCCACTATTGGGGGGCTTCAAAGTTGAGTTCTGCAGGTTCAGAACACAATTCAGGAAAAAAAAATCCCCCGCCAAAATCTTCCTGGACCATTTGCAACTTTGAATCCCTCCAAAATTTGGAGGCCGGCTACTTCTTGCAGAACCACCTTTTCAGTACCTTTGATCCATTTTGTTTTCTTTTCTTACTGCACAAGTTTGGGGTTGTAATGGTAACCCCCTAGATAATAGTAGGGTTAGCCCTCAGGATTATCAATGTATGGGTTAGGAGGACTACTATTTTACTACAATGATAGGGTAACCAATCATGTATACTATAGTTCCACAGCAGAGATTAGATAAGACATCTCTTATAACAGATTTGAAGTTTGAGATGCACTATACCCAATTCTCTGTGTGAGATGGGAGCCAGAGCCAAAGTGCAAAAAAACCCAAATCTTCCATCTAAATCCCTACATTTGCCCCCTATCCTCATCATCCAGCCTTTTGAGTATTGCTAACACCTCTGATTGTTCCATTGCCAAGTACTCCTTTATATAAAGTTTGTGACTATCTGATTTCCATTGGCCTAGGCTACAAATGTGTTAAAAACTTGTTTGTTTGATAAGATGGTGTGGTTTGGTGACCAAAGGGGATGAATGGGAAGTGGAATGAGGACAAGGTGATGAGACTCAAAGGTCAATATTCTTTAATACTTAGGTGAGTAAAGGAATAACTTTGAGTTCATCAACTGGGATAGGCCAGTTGTCTTCTTTCCTGGATTAAACTTTCTTTTAGTCTGTACTGAGGAATAGTGTCTCATCACCAGTCTAAACACACAGCCATCAACTGCATGGACTTAGGCCTCTTTGTTTCTCAGCCATCCTCAAGTTAATTAAGAACACAAGTAGGTAAGTGCAGAACTATGGCTTTCCCTCCACCACATCTCCTTGTGCCCCTCCAACCACATACTCACACCAGTACAAATCATGCCTACACCATAGACCCAATGGGACACATCTCTGAACAAAAAGCATGTATTGCTGTACTCAAAACCACACTTTGTTGAGATATGTCTCTTTGTTTCTGCTTCAATTTACTTTATTTCATTTTATCCATGTCACAATCTGTGACATGTCATTTATTTTCCTTTCACCTTATACTGGGACAAGGAGACGTGGAAGGATTCCCTTTTTCCTCATCCTTCCATCACATCACTTCTGCTTGTTCCAGGTATGTTTCTTTTTCTGTCAGAATTTCAAATTGTGTGACGGCGCGCGTCAACCGCAGCTATTCAAGGCCATTTAAAATTGTCTCAGCTCTCTCTGTTTCCACATCTCAACTCAGAACCACCAAATCCACACACCCAGGGAACAATACTTGGCAAAATCCAAGCCAGCATTCCGTTGTTGCTTTGAGATCACCGTCCCTCACAGTCTAGAGTGGTGGTAACTGTTTTCTCTTTGTCTCTGTTTCATTATTATTTCTTGTTGTCATTATATTCATCACTGACTCCTTTTCTTTTAAGTCTCTACTGTTGGTTTGTTTTGTTTGTCTGTTTTATTCTCCTGCTCTTCTGTCTTGTTGCTAAACCACGTCAATCCTCTAGGTACTTTTCTCTCTTAGCTTGTTATCTGTTTCTTTTCAATTGTTTTCTTTTCTGTCTTAGCTGAAATAACAACCTCTAGTTTTGCCTCAAAAACTCTTATTTTCATCTTTCATCTTTCACCCCAGGCAAACCCAGGTCATGCAAGCCATACAGGTTACACGGTCCTGCATGCCTGTCATGTTATGGAGCACCTGTAACACATACAGGACAACTATTGCGGGAGGACTCATGCGGCTTTCATACAGCTGACATGCATGGCTCAACTCACCATACACTACTGTATGTACATGCAGTGGCACCATCCCATGCATAAAACATTAAACACATATATCATGGCCCCTTATAGCATATAATCTGTGATTTTTGTGTGATGATACAGCTTATTATACACCTCCCATATTCACACCGATATGTAAGTGCAACCCCATATACATAGCCCATTCATCATGCATGTAAATGATATTGTGTATCAATCATGCATATAAAACAAGAGAGCTTGAGAAATATAGACAGTTACCGCTGTTGTGCCGTTGTAAGTTGTATCCGCTGAAGATATTGCCTTCTGTAAGTTGTCTGAAGAGCCAGGTTGAACTGTGAGGAGAAAACAAGAAGCGCCCACCTTCATCATTCCCCCCCATGGCAAAAAAGCCCCGTTGACAAAGGCAAAATGTGACATCATGAGGGTGATGTGAGCTTACCAACAATCACAACCCAATACTGCTCATCCAATACCAACTGCAAAACACTCAAAGTGTCTTTGAAGGCGGAAGGATTTTTGACTGTCCAGGTGATTTGGCAAGGCAAGCCTGTCCGTTCTTGCAAAGCACGTAGTACAGCCTGACCAATATCTCCTTGATCAAGGTCTACGACTACCCCTCTCAGCTTGTGCGCATGGTCATCCAGTTTCCACAGGGTGCCCCAAGACGTGAATGTGCCATATAAGTGCATAGAGGAAAAACGACAGGGTTATGTTGTTGTGTTATCTTGGATTTTGACTGTCATTTGAACCATACATTACAAGGTTTTGCACCATTCTGACAGGATTCTGACACACATAGCTACAGGCTATGACAGGTGTTTTGTGGGTGTGATGAATGAAAGCCTGTCATGCAGCTGTGACAGGACCCAGGGCGCGGGAATTTTTTCTGTACAGTGCAGGACCGTGTAACATGTACAGCTATCATGACCTGGGTTTTCCCGGGGTGTTTTCTTTGAAACTGAAATGAATTATCCTTCCATCACATCCCTTCTGCTTGTTCCAGGCTCATTCATCTCAACACACTTCAACAAAAGATCACAACCATCACCCTAGATGACCTACTATTTGGTGATGTGGAAATCTCAGACAAGGATGACAGTGATAGCTCAGATGCAGGAGACGAGGACATGAATGAGATTGATGACTTGATGATCATACTCCAGGCGGTGTAAGGCTCAAAAGTGGTTTTTACACCCTTTTTGATGAATTGAGAAAGGTATGTGTTGAGGATGCCTCTGACTTTCACAAATATCAGAAACAACACCCCCAAGCTTGGCTTGGAAGGTTATTTGAGTGATAGTAGTGTGTACAAGGTATCACTTCAAACTTTTGCAATTCTCCCCTGA
>LUKR01000273.1:0-11246 GCA_019395275.1 Puccinia brachypodii | reverse complement strand
TTGAGGTAAGAGTGAGTAAACTATGAAGAGTCTTGATTATCATTTCTCCATTGATCGATCCAAGCCAAGATACGATGGATATTATCGTCGATAGCGTCGATCGTTTCACTGTCCAATTCGATCACGATTTCATGATCGTAATTCTCCCTAGCCTCCTCAAGACATTCGCCCATAATCTCAGCTTCGTTATTCTCTTGTATCTTCTTTAAAGAGTATTTTCGTTTCTCTAGTCGATCCCAAAGTATCGTATGTGTTGTCCTTAAAACGATCACTAAGTCGATCCATCTCTCCGGGAAAATCTCGGATGAATGCCAATCGATTATGTTCCCTCCCTCCGGCGAGGACATTATCGGCTCCAGTTCGTCTAAGAGCTGAATGTAGCCATCACGAAAATAAAAAATGAAATTGTATTGTATTGCTTGGATTAGATTTCAATTGGAAGCGAAACAAAACAGTTGAGGTAATGAATAAAATGAGATCCGACGGACTTTTTCATCATCGACCAGCCAGCTCTGCCATTCCTCATCCCAGCCCTCGTGGCATCCATGTTCCTTGACGAAATCGCCGACATTAATCGCCTTGAGTGTGCCGTTAGACTCCTGCGCCAGCATCTCCGCATGGGTTGTCTTTCCGGTGCCCGGCGTCCCGGTGATCAGAATATTCGGGTTCTTCCGTCGGCACGAAGCCTCTTCGTCGGAAATCGTCATCTTTGTCGACTTGGCTCTCAAGTGGTTGGTGCTGGTCTCCCTCTTTGGGTGCTGCCCACACTCTGCTCTTTCTCTCCTCTGCATATTCAATACCACACCTCACATTATTACTGTGTATCAATCATTATCTATTTATGTAGCCCCACACAAACTCTCACTCCACGCGGAGGCCCTGTCCCCCCTGTATATTTCTCTGGTGTGGATGGTAGGGCCTTCCCATTGAAATTGTGTAATCTCTCAGAGCCATTAGAGATTAGAGTAGAAAAAACGCAAAAAGTTTCTGTGTTTAATAACACTCGTATAGGGAAAATTCAAAGAACATCAAATTTCAGCAGCCACAGTCATAACCAGGGGTGTCTGACGAGATAGACCAAGGCAATGATAAGGCACATAACACTGGTGACAAAAGAAGAGACCTTAAGCCACCAGCAAGAGCATTGCGAGCTAGGATCGGGTATGGGGAAGCCCAGGATGAGTCCTATATGGTCATTCGTATGTTCTGCTTGCATTGCGTTTCCTTGTTCTCCTTGCCCAGGTGAGCCTAGTGGATGAGATTCTGTTGAGGCTACCACGTCTCGGCAGCTTGGGCAACTGTTCTTCTCTCTCAACCATTGATGAATGCATTCCCGGTGAAAAACGTGCTCGCACTTCAAAGAAAGTGTATCCGAGGCTAGGAAGCCCAAGCAAACGGCACAATCTTCGCCTACATCACTGCTTCCACCGTTGGAGGCACCTGCGTGGCTCGACCCAGGGGATTTGACATCGGTAAGAGGGCTCGAAGGTTTCTTCGAATCAGTGGAGAGCTTGCAGTCTGTGAACGCCTCCCTGATAGTGTACCTACTTTTCCTCTCTGAATCAATTATCTCAATGGTAATATCCGACTTCTCCATCTTTACCCAAGATAGAATAGAAAAGACAAGAGTGTATAAGCGGGTGGATCTATATAATTCTCTCAAAATTAAGTGGATAAGAATGTCTACTCACGATTCGCGTTGATTGAGTATGAAATGAACCAGTCGGACAATGAAAGCCCGCTCGTAAGGGGGGAGATGCCATGGGCCAGGAATATTGCCTGACCAGATGGGGTGAGCGTCCCAATCGATCTGATTCGCCAGTAGACTCTATCGCTGGCCGTGAGCTAGCAATCCACCTTTCAACTGGCAAGGATTCAGATCCTAACACATCTCCAAAAAGCTGTTTAACGAGGTGACTGTTAGCACAAAGAGGTATTTACGAGGGTGTGGTTTTCATTCAACAAAAGACGCTTAACTATGATGGGAATCATCCAGGAGGCCATGTTGACGACTGAATTTGATGGTCACTATCTTACGGCCTATGTCATAAAGATTTGTATCTTAAGCGATGTTGCCTATGGCTTGAGAGCATAAAGCCAAATGCTGGCTCAGGTCTGAAACTTTGCTCAACTTGGAAAAATCAATTTTATGTTTAAGAAAAGAAAACAGTAAGAAGAGATACGATTGGAAACTTTCTTGAATGAACCGAAATCTGCTTCCTATCGTCCGATGCAGATCTTATATCCATGCCTCGAATACTTAAAGGGCTAGACGGGAGCTTGCAATTCTGCAGCTTGATTGAACCCTCCAACATCGCTCAACATTAAACGGAATGCTGACTCAATGAAGCTCTAAAAGATAGGAACCGCACGCAGCTCTGCGCAGGAACATGATTTGTGATGCTCACGCACAAAACCCCGAGGCCCTAGGAATCATTCTTCTAGTCCTTGATCGAAGCGGGGATATTGGCTGGACTGCGAGTCACGCTCAATTCGGACTCCTACGACAGCCAACCCATACGGATATAATGCGCTTCATAAAAAAATCAAAGTGAAGATAGTTTTCAAGAACGAGATAATTAGCGGTTATTGTTTAACTTTTCTACCCCACGTTCATCTCGTCGATGAAAGATCGAGTGGTTTCTGGATGTGAGTACAGGATGTGCATCTCACTTTCTCTCCACCAACAGGCCAACAAAAAAAAAATGGACGCAAACTGTTGAGTGAACCCAGGCATAGAGACTCCTATTTTTAAGATAGGTTCGGCCGTTGGCGGCGATCCGGTCGAAACCTTGCCAAGGTGTTGACCTACCCGGTCCAGACCCAAGTCGGTTCTTTATATTTGAGGATCTGATCCGAATCACACCTGAGTATATCGACGGCACGATAGCCCACCGCGAGTCTATTATAATTTATATGTTGAGCTTGTATTGCGTTTCTCTACTCTGGTTCAACGGTAGAGTCGGGTGGAAGAGGCTCTACTGATGCGAGACGGATTACTCCTATTAGGGGGTATCAAATATACCAAACCCACAATTAGAAACCAGTCAATTATCCAAAAAGAAAATTTTTCATCAGTGGGTCTCAAAGCATAACAGGTGAAGAACTAACAGGTTTTGAAAATGGTGGATTTTTGAAAACCATTCAATTACATAATGGTGGATTTGGTCATATTTGATACCCCCTATTGAAGTATTTTGGCTCCCCGTCCCTTTATTTTGCTTAATGGTGGCTCGACAGCTAGGATTAGTGTGCTGTCTAAGCCATTTCTCAATACATTGCCGGCAAAAAACGTGCTGGCACTTTAAGGAAAGTAGACCCGAGTCCAGGGACCCTAAGCAAACGGGACAATTGTCGCTTCCATCATGAGTAGCATCTGTGTGGTTCGACTTGGGAGATTGTCCATCGGATTCGGCAAGAGGGCTTTCAGGTTTTCTCAAAACTGAATCCAAGTGGAATTCTGCGGTGGTTTCTCCGTCCTTATAACTTCTTTCCCCTGAGCCACTCACAATGAGAACATTGGGTTTGTCGACCTACCAATTGAGATCCATCAAACACAGAATCCACCAGATCACATACGTTGTGGTGATTCTAATTTTTAACTAATAATTTATAGATAGCCAGAAAACAACCTCAAGGAGCAAAAAATCATAGAATATTATTACAGAATCAGACTCTACACCCAATTTTACCTTAGGTCACTCACTCACACCAACCCCAAAATCCTACTAGTTATCAAGTTATGGTCACCTCAAGTCCCAGACACAATTGGACAACAAGAACACCAGAATCCACCCTTCAATTACATAACACCACAGACTCAGCTACACATGAAGAGGCCAGATTAATCCATACACAACACACACAGGGATCAAGGCACACACAACAAGGATCAGCCAACCCAGTTACAGAACAAGAGCATACACAACTAGAAGGAAAACAACTAATGATGAGCAGCAGAAACAAATTACAAGTAAACATGTCCCCATAACCCAATAACATTTGTGATCATCTTTTCCAACCTTGTTTCTTATAAATAATCCATCCATTCCTCTGTGTTTCATCATCCAACAATCCATCCAAGAACTAACATATTGATATCCACATTATTAACAGCCATCATCCATCATATAAACATTGTCCTACATTAGTCCTTTAGTCCTCTAACTTTCCTACATAAGTACTTTAGTCCTCTAACTGTCCTACATAAGTCCTTTAGTACTCTAACAAGTCCTACATTAGTCCTTTATTGTCCTACAAAGTCCTTTAGTCCTGCACAATCCTACACTAGTCCCTTGAATAAGAACCCAAACCAACCTCAATTATTACAACTACATACCTTCTACACCTCCCTCCCCTCTCCTACTCACCAGTGGAGTTCCTTAGCCAACAACAATAAGCACTTCTAAGACTGTGAAGAAGAGATTAGACAAATTCTTTTCTTTATTTTATTAGTGTTTCTCTCACCTCCAGCATTAGTTCAGGAAGGCAGCTTCATCAGCACCTTTAGTAGAATTCTTACCAGTTTCTACTATCTCCCTTCCAAGCTCTATCTCACTCAAGAGTAGCTCCACAATGTCCACAATCCATTGACTTCAGATTGTGATTTAGTGCAAAGAATATTAACTCAGGCGTTGAGTAGAACTTGGAGGAAATGGGTGGTGTGGTCTATTTTTCTGTGTTTCATAAGAAAAATATAAACTTTTTAACATTTTATGACAGGTACACTCACAGTAGGACAAAACTGATATCAGAAATGGAATATATGGTTCAAATTGCTAGAATTCAGACAACTAAGAGATGAATTTCTGGTCAGATCATTGTGAGACAAGCTTCTATATACAAGTGTATTCGTGATTTAATATAAGTGAGATAGGAAATGTACCTAAGAGCAGGTGACTTGACAGATTAGGGGTGAGATTGGCAGTGCCAGGGAATTGAATATGACGGAGAGAGTTGAGAGTGATAGAGACGGTGCAACTTGATGAATTTACTGCTGTGAGAGCTATAGGAATTGAGATGAATAAAGTGTTATCCACATGTTTTGTTAGCACAGGAACTCTTGTGACTGTCATGGCATCAGGTATTTATGTTTGCTGTCTCAGTGAGCAGACAGAGATGGTTTGAGCTTAGTCTTGAGCACAATTGGTGTCGTTGACTTGACTGCAAATAAGGATTGTGTTTGTCCCTACATCAGCTATGTACTCTGATGCTCTTTTAGTGCACTTCAGTGATATCTGCTTACTTGTTAGGCCAGTGGCTGATATGTGAGATAAGTGATTCAGTGGGCAAATAGATTCTGGTGGTGATTGATGTGATGTTGTGGTTGCTGTTGCTGTGGAGATCAGGGCAAATGAGACTAATGAGTGATCATTGCTTTGGCTGAATGTTGCTCCTTAAGTACTCACAAGCTTGTTCTTTGGGCTGTCTCATTTGCTCCGGTTGCTACCAAGATTGTGAGGTTGCCTGTGGCTTGCGGGAGTTTGCTTGTGGCTGGGGTTTGAGCCCTGTGATTGCTCCTGCTTGTGTCATCTGTTAATACATGTTATGAGTAGAGCTTGCATCAGCATGTGACACTGATAATTCAAGGTGTGAAACTTTGTGGCTTACGTTGCTGTGCATTGTAGCTTGAATGTTCCATGCATTGCCTTTTGGCGGTTTCAGCCCCATTGGGGATATTCTGACACAAATAACCCCTAGTCACTCAGTGGAACCACCTTTGTATTTACATGGGTTTAGAAGATACAGTTAACCTGGCACCTGATGGAGGAAATGTAGATGGAAAGGGGGTTTCACTGATGATATTTTGCATGCTCTATTAGCATATTTAATGTTGAATTCATGTGTACCAAAAGAACCACAAGTTGACCATGTGTGTGTATATTGAATAGATCTAACTAGGGCTAGAACCACAAGTCAGCTGCACCCCCTCCCCCCCATTTACTATATAAGGAGAGCCTCTTCAGGCCATTTGTTTCCTCATCATCCCATGACTCCAGAGGGAACTGATCAATAAATTACAACTCTCCACCACTTATCAAAGATACTGAAAATCCAACCCTTATATTTATCATTAACTATTACAACCTTATAAATTGAAATCCAAGTCACAATCATTTGAAAACCATAAGTGCCACATTGCCCAACTCTGTTGAAAATACTAGAATCCAGAATTGAGAGCATCAACAGAGCCAGGGAATACAACACTCTCATCAATTAAATGGTTCAACTTGATCATATCCTCTATCACCCTAATAAAACTGCCAAGCTTACCTTGGTGGTCTTGTTTTGTCTGATAGCATAGAAAGGCAGAGCTTGCACCTCATCCATACCTTTCTCCATTCAGCAAAAGGGTTTCACAAACACTTTTGAGTCTTACAGCAGTTCAGTCAATGAGAGTCCAATTGGAAGGGAGGGCAAGCAATAGGCCCACTGAGATGCTCTACAGGATTGAAAGAGGGTAGGTATCCATTTGATTGGGTGGTAGACAGATGAATGGTGTACCATCTCGTACCTAGCAAGGATTCAAATCCAAGAATACTTCCCACTAACTACACAATTTATTTGTTTACAAGGATAGATTGTTAGTTTTTATTAGAGTTGTGGGGATTTGAAAAAAAATTTGCTACCATCGACCAAAGAACTGCTTACTGTAAGGACCAAAATCCAACAGTTGATCTCAACACTAAAGCTTTCCAGTAGTATTTTATGTTTTACTATTGAGCGAGTCTACTCACGTAGTTAAATCACTTGGTCAATTGAGAGGCGAGTTTTACGCCCAAATTTAGACCCAAGCAGGTTTTCTAGCAGCACGATAACACCAAAACGCTATTGCAAACCCCGCTGATGAGCCACGGTGATAACAAACATAGATGTCTGCATGTGTATAACCCATACCTGGTAGATTAAGAGGTATTTATGTTGGATTTAATGCTTGGCAAACTCAAGCTTCATCATTTTCCAGGATCAGTATTATAGATCCCATCTTTATGAGAATGTAATTCTGCAGTTTCCTTGAACAGGGTACAGCCACACGGTCAGCGCTGTTCATGGCCAGCCTATGGGGATCTTGCCAAATAACAACCGACGCTTCAACGATGAACTTTGCAACTGAGGTCAAGAGGGTACTATTGTTTGTGAAAGAGGAAAGAGTGAAACAGTGTCCTTGAAATCAATTGCACGGAGGAGGATTTAAAACTGGCTTTGGATAGATCGTAAGGGGAGATGAGGGAGTACAAAAATTGAAAAGGGAAGAGCAAAGGACGAGTGAATACTATAAAGCACCGATTTTACTGAAGGTACAAGTAAATAGGAATAACACATTTTGAGGGTGTAAGAGCGACAATGGATGTGAGCAACTCAAATCCGTATCTTCTTCACAAGGCTTCGCTCGGTTGGGTGACCACTAGTTGCGCTTTCGAAACCGACATCAGTTACGTGAGCACGTTTTCGGCTGGGAGAAGCCACGAAGTCCGAAGTATTTTGACCGACTCCAAGATAACCGGGGTAGGCCGGTTGGTTCTCGACATACCCATGGTGCGCATGAGCCGGGCTTCCTCCAACCTTGCGCGGAGTCATCATCGAAGCTTGCTCTTGTGTCAATGAGGTAAGAAATTGCAAGTGATGCGACAAAACATCATCGTTCATTTTGAATAGAAGTTCTGCCTCTTGATCGATAGATTGCGCCATTCTCTGGGCTTGTAGAGCTGTCTGATTTTCGGCATTGATGCTTCCATCGGGCGGGGAATTCGCATGGTTGGAGTCAGACGATGATGATGGCTGGTATGTGGGCCAAAGGGATGATAGAGGTGCTCTGGGTATTTGACTATAATTGATCAGGCGTGGCGGATACTGGGCAGATAGTCGGTGAATCTCATCACTGTTCTCGGTACTAGCATTATGCTGAGCCACGTTGAAAGGCGTTCCCAAGTCAGTGCGCGGGTCTGAAGGGATCAACATCGGGCAGGTCATTGCTGGGATCTGAGGAGAAACACTGGAATGTCCCATGACTTGCGACGGGGCTGAGCCTGAAGCGTTAGGAACATGACTAGTGAACGAAGGTGTCCCAAATTGACTCCAGAAAGCCTTGTCCGGCGTTTTGGATGGAAGAGGGCTAGGCTGTGATTCACGACGGCAGCTTGCGCCGGATTGACGACGTAGACTCGCGTCTGAGAATGAGCTGGGCGCGGGGGAATATGTGGATTCGGATGATTCAGTCATCGAGGGACACCTTTCCAACCGATCTTGCCGTTGAGTGGCCATCGTAACAGCCTTGCGGATGTTATTTTGGCGCTGCATGCTCTTATGAACCTGGACGAGACGCTCCTCAGTCAGAGCGTTTTGCTCAGCGTCCTCTTTGTGAACGGAGACCTTGTGTTGCCTGGAATATATAGGATGGATGTTAGGATTCAAAGTGCAAAGAGCTGACAGGATTGTTGAGAGTGGTAGATATGGCTGACCTCCAGTTATCCAACCGACTGAATGATTTTGTGCAATGGCACTTGAATGGTTTTTCTTTCGTGTGTTTCCTGGACCCAAGACGTTCTGATAAGCTTGCGTCTGTCACAGGAGAAACGAATTGGATGGTCGTGACCTACCTTTCGTGCCTTGCAAGGTGTTCTGCTCGAGTGAACTCCATCTCACAGTTGGGGTCAAGTGTGCACTTGAACATCTTGAAGGCAGGTGAGTTTCGGTTGGGCTGATCAGAGGTTGGATAGACATTGCTTTGGGTGCTAAGACTTGAACTAGGGACATGATAGTAAGGAATCGGTTGGGTGGGGGTGGTTAAATTGGCCTGAGTAGTCGAGGAAAAGATTGGTCCGGGTGGGAAATGTTTATCGAAAGGTTGGTCTATCTCGGCATACGGGGTAGTTGTTTGAGATGGGAAAGACGACTGCACTTCAGCGCGAGTCGATGTGGCGTAAGGATTGTATTGAATCAATGAGCCGGGTGTAAAGCCCAGCAAAGTCTGATAGCCCCAGAGGGTTGGCACGTTGGAGGGAAAATCCAGGGGGGCAAATGACTCTGAGAGGCCATGCGCCGGGAGGTGGGAGATGGTGGACCTTTCGTAGGAATGGGACGGTAGATGGATCGGAGCTGATGACGCGGATGGGTAAATCGTGGATAGGTCTGTATGGAAGTGGCCCCAATGATTACCTGGGATCTCGACATGGTTGCTGTTGACAAAAGAAACGGCGATAAAGAAAATTAACCAACGGAGGAGACGAAGGCCGAATGCAGGCCGGCAGCTCTCGCCGATGAAACCCCATGACTTACGCTACTCGAGTGCTGTAGGATGGAGCCTGAGCAGCAGGAACTGGGCCAGGGCTGGGGTAATGGGGAAAGGACATGGTTGGGCGGGTGGACTGGTGAGCTAATTGAGGGGCGAGGGAAGGAACAGGACGATGAAGATAAGGGAACAGGGGAAGGATGGGTGAGCACGACAGGAACTGGGGGAGGGAGGAGTCTCTCTTAAGTGGCTTTTCCTAGTCCGCCTGGGTTTCAGCTGCCGGTCCATAGCCCAACCAGCGCGACGAGGTCCTTGGGGGATGATAGCCTGAGCATGACCGATCGCGCCAGCCAGGAAAAAGCACCCCGAGGCTGAGGCCGGTCGCGATGGAGTGGGCGGGTGGGCTTGGCGGTCAAGCTGTTAGCGGGTTTTTCAGACAGGCCACTCTGCATTATAGATGTGCAATGTGGGAGTCGGAGCAGTTGAATTATTCATAAAGACGGCCAGCCAGTCGAGTCCAGTGTCATGGCCATCCAAGCCAGCCGGCCTTTCACTCCACCGGGCAGCCATCTCAGTTTGTCCCCAGCTCCTGACCGAGCCATCTCAGAGGGAAACAGTTGTAGGATCCAGGCGGGAAATCCGACGCTTACTCTGAACATTGAATCAGCAACTTGGACAGCGGCTTGCACCGGCCCCGACTCGGCATATATGCTCTCTGCCGTTAAGTCCCGGGCTCCTCGTCGCCAGCCTTGCCAGCCAACCGTAAGCGGAACTCATGTGTACCGCGCTGGTCTCGCGAGTCAGCAAAACCCCTCTAGCGGAGGTCCATGTCCAATGTCCGCAGCGAACCCCCTGCCTAGGGTCCCTCAACCAATGGGGCCAATGACTATTCTAACCGAGTAAAAGCTCTTGGATTCTTCTCAGCCGGGTGAAGGTACATCGGTCAACAAACAGCTATAAACAGTCTGTGTAAGAGCATCTCTACGAGCTACGGTAAACCGGGTCGCTAATCCCCATTTTAGCGACCCGAGCCCCATTAAAAACACCTCCCACCGGAGTCGGTATCCGACTCTGTATTTTACAGAATTCCTCGGCCTCGATCGCTATCCGCTCGCTACATCTGGCGAGTGGATAGCGACGCTGGATTGAGGAGGTGCATACACATCTCGTGTGTTCCTCCTGTGAAAGCTTTCCTAGCTTATCAAAGCCCGCGAGCACCGAAAGTGCATCCAAGCTCGCGGACGAGCTGAGTTCGAGTCTGGATTTTCAAACTTTCTCAATTTAACTCTTCACTCCTCAAGTTGACGCAGAGCCTATGTCAACGGATCCAGGCTGATTCTTTTCTCATCTTTCTTTCTACTCCATATTTATGTGGGATTTTCAGGGAGAAAGATACGGAGGGGTATTTGGTGATTGCCACAGAGCCATTGCGGATGGAAGGGAAACAACCGGCAGAGAAGAACCTCAAGGAAAAGCTCAGAGGAAAAAAGAGTTTGAAGAGACTGCTAGTTTTTGACACGGAAAAGCGCTCACGCTACAGAGGGCTGTATATTATAGAGACCCTGGGGAACAGGCGTAGAATAACTGATGCATTTATTCCTATGATGAGAAGACAGTATTATAAGCTATTACAACTGGGGGCTGAGTTCTGGGTTATCAGGGGAAAAACAACATGAATTTTCATCTGATAAAAGGGAAAGAGGAAAAAAGAATGAGTGACAAGAAAGGAGGATGAAGAGAACTAGTGGAATTTCAACATGCTCAGAATGGAGGCACCACCCAGCCCATCAGCAGTAGTCTCAAATTGATTGTACAGTGCCCTCCCAGATGTTTATAGCCACTTTTTTTGAGCTCTACAAGGGGAAATAAAATAATTGAAGTAACAAGGCTTGGTAAAATGGTGGAAAATACACTTCAAAGAATGAATATAAAATAATAATAATCATAAATTAAATTTTGAAATGTATAAAAATTAAAAATTAAAGTCAACTTTTTTTGTGAGCTTCAAGTTTTTGTT
>LUKR01000272.1:0-12849 GCA_019395275.1 Puccinia brachypodii | reverse complement strand
CAATAAGAATAAAAAGAAGGAAGTTCATAAACTCTCTTCCTCTTACATCCGTACATCTAATTCTATATAAAGTTTCTCCACTCTCCATCACACATTTCTTCTCTGTTTCCCCCCATTTTTTTTTTTTTTTGGCATGACTTGACTTTTCATCAGTTTGTTTTTGTGTACCTGTCAAAACCTATACAAACCTTTTCTTTTTTTTGGATGGGTATGTTTATACTCTTTGGAAGATCTTTACATACATACATACACGTGCTTCAGCTCTCTCTCTCTCTTTTAAACTACATCAAGTAAACGTAAACCAAAAAAAAATGTCTTATCTTTTTATGCTGGCAAGTGGTATATGTATTTATTGTGCTTAGACTGATTCTGAGTTTGAAAAGCTTGACAGGGATGACAGATTGCAATCCTGGCGGCAACAGTGGGTTGCTACTTTACGCTACATTATCTGCATTATCCCAGTAAAGTAGTTGACTTGACTCCTTCCCTGATACATTACCATTATCCATTATGGGAATTTTTTCTCTCAGCCTGTAGTGTAATGATGGGTTTTCTGGATGCCTGAAATGGATAAAGTAATGTATTTTCACATTATCTTCAGGCCAAACAGCCCTAAACCCACATGAAGTGGAAAAAAGCCCCTCTTTTTGGGTGTTGGCAGCATCAGATGCCACAATTTTTCAAAAAGCATCCCATATCTTACAAATATTTAGGTTATGTAACAAAATAATAATATTCCACAAGTATCTGATAGTGTAATGGGCATATAAAAACCCTTTCCAGAAAAATGGATAAAGGAATATGGAAAAACTGCCCAAAAATTCTGAGGAAAGTAATGACAATGAGTAAAAAATCACTACTTTACATTACACTACCATTAGTAGTAATGTAATGACCCAGTGTTGCTGGCGGGTCCAAAATAAGAGGAAAAACAAATGAGCCAAAAAAAAATGAGGGGAAAAAAAACTTCAAGCAAGAGCTGTCAGTTTTGGGGTATGGCATAGGGCTTTGTCAGTTGGTGTCCCTTCAAGAATGACTCGGTTAAGATTGCGTATCATGATACTATACCCATGGCCAAAGACCATTTGGAGAGATCGATGAGGTTGACTGCTTCTCATCCTGCTAAGTTGGAGCCAGGGCCTACAGGAAAAAAATGGGCACATGTTATGCTAGGTGTCCTCAGTCATTATCTGACTTGAGAGAGAAAGAAGCCCGGCAGAGACACGGTCCATGGAATTTGAAACCAATGCTTCTAATCTCTGCCTACCAAGCAAGCATCCTGATGCACCGGCCCTCCTGGGAGCCCTAGTGTGGTGCGGTTCTCAGTGTCTCTCTCTTGCGGCTGTGGCAGTGTCAATCTGGTGCTTCACCTATTTAGCTACTTAGGCCATATTAATTCCTATAGGATGAAGCCTATAGTATAAGTAAGGTGTGACGCCGGCTCTGTGAGTTAATTGAATTGGGTGGCAAGTTAGCTCAAATGGAGTGCATAGTTGGGTACAAAGCTGAAGACAAGCCATCTGCATCCAACATCACGTCATGACTTCAAACACAAGCAGAGACTCCATGCTGTTATGAGCGGAGTAAACTTTTTTTGCAAAGTAAACTGCGAACGTAAATTAAGCCCTGTTAAGGCAGTCCCTAGTTGTTCCACCCATCCCAGCTCCTATCCAGTTTCCAAGTCAGCGTACTATCAGTTATGATATGTCTGACCATTCATAATTCCTTCATCGTGCGTTTCTCATCACCCGTTCATGAGGAATTTGTCATACGCCTGAACAATGTCGCCACGAATAAGTCATCCAACTCAGCCAGCTGAAACTTCTGAGGAACCTAAAAATCGGGCGGCAATTGCCTGGGGGTGATCCATAGCAATGTGGCCCTACTCATATAATGATGATCGGTTTCTCAAAACTTATTTTGTAGAATTTGTGGGGGAGCCAAAGATGCTTCAACAATAAACCTCAATAGACTCATATTGTAAGTGAGGCCTCAAGGCCCAGGTTCGATCAGGGGAAGTAGATTGATTGATTTCAAAATTATTGGCACTTATTTGGTAACATCTATTTCAGAAAAATTACGTAGATTCTGCAAAAGAAAAAGGAAAGGAATTAAGAAAAAAAAAAGCACCTCTGATACTTTTTCAGAAAAGGTTTAATTCCAAGAGGATTAATTTTGTGTTGATTAAGTGCTCTCCTACTCCTTCTTTGAGTGATTTGACCTACCCTGAATGGTTATTGGCTGTAATCTGGCGGTTGGTTGGGTGGTAAGCATGCGGCATTAGGCTAAGTAATACAAGACTATTCCAGAATATCAGAGAAATATAGACGACTAGTCGAGGATTAATGGGATGGATGAGTTGAAGTATTAGATAGAGGATTGATGATCCCTAGTATTTTTTTTCTGTATGATTACATCCGTAGAAAAGATATGGTAGAAATGAATTTGCGGCGCGCGATCATTTTTCGAATGGACCAACGAGATCGATTTAAGAATCAGGCTAGACCTTGGCTCTGATGAGAGTTGATGAATGGGGGGCAAGCTCACAAGTACTTATTTCGGGTGCTTGGCATGTCGACCCTAGTCATCAACCTCTCGGCGGCGCTTGAGAGGACGTGTAACTCGGGTAGAGTTCCGGAGCACGATTGCTGCTCTGAGAGCCCTGTCAGCGGCGTCAAGAAGGGGGAGTGGGCGAGTGAGGGAAAAAAGGCTGAGTCCCTTGACGTTCAGGCGGTAAGAGTGATTTGCGCTGGCAGTATAGAAAGGGTTCAGAGGAGCAAGCCATAGTCTGGTGCGGATCGTTGCCTTTGGGCGGGATTTGAAAGCTCCAAACTTGGGGCAGGGGATTAGTTGGCCGTGTCTGGGAGTGACGAGTGGGGATGAGACTGGTGGAGTGTGTTCATGCTGAGATTTAAGTGGCGGCATTGTCGAAGAGCTTGAGTGAGTGGACATGTACTAGAGTGAGGGGAGGTGGGGGGAAGGGAAGAGAGGGGAGGAGATTTAGATTGAGATGATGTTGTGGGCGGAAACGGGAGGAAAGAAGCAAAGCGGTAGGCGGTCTTTTTAAGTCGAATCCAAATGCCGAGCCCTGGGAGCAGCAGCTTTGCCTTGAGTCAGCTTCACAAGGTCAAAAGTGGCAATCTCAGAAGAAAGGGATGTGGGATGCTGAGTGCGATTCAAACGCGTATACACACCTCAGCGGCTGATGGTTCATTATAATCCTCCGCGGTGCATGTGTCGCGAATTCTTGTAATGACACTGGCTGTTGATTTTCAGCAAGAAATGGCATTCATGAACCAATCTACACCGGCGTTTTCCTGATTCATTGGTCGCACTTCTGACCACTTGAACTCCGGATGAGGTGCTTAAGTTTCACAGTAGAGCGCTGGACACCATTGGCGCACCTGGTTCCGCTTCATGATCCATTTGCTCCCTTATTCGTGGCCGATTATCCAGATTGATGGATGGCATCAAGAAGATAATTGCATGCTCATCGGGAGGTCAGTAAGTTATTTTTGATACGGCCAGCTGAACGAGGCAAGATATAGTTTGTTGTTGCAGTCATTGCGCGTACTTCGAACACCTAGCCTTGTCACAGAAAAAAATACGATGCTTGATGCATGCCAGGTAACCTCTGGCGGAAAGCATTTACCACAGCAGAAAAAAACTGCCAAAGCATTAATCGGAAAAAAGAAAACCGAAAGCATCAACAGTGGAAATTTGTTGAAAGCATTACATATTGATCAGTAAATTTGAAAGCATCAAGATTGAGTAATAGGCACCCAAAACGTCTTTAGTACCTTCTTCATGAGTCAACCTTTGCTGTAGCAATGTTCATTTATACTGTGTCTTTTTTACTTCAAGCAATGACCGAATATAATCAGGATTTTGATAGGGAAGAAACCACATCTGATACAGTTGAAACTGCAAGCAACAAACACACAATCTACGAAGCCAGTGCTACTCGAGGAATGCGTCGACGACAGTAAAAATCAAACGATCTTCAAGTGATGTGTGCTTGGTGATCTCTGGATCTGAGTCACAACCAGCACTGCTGATATCAGGATCTGTCAGTGCAGTTTCCCGCCACCGCGGAAGCTTTCCTCACCAAATCGCTTCAGCCGCCAGGGTTCAGCTGTTCAAATAATCAATTAACGACATTGAGAGACCGTCTGACCCAACTCGTGCCAATATACCTTGGGGTTCTTTGCAAAATAATAAATGGTAGGGTAAGAGTTCATTGCTTGACCTACGAGTGTTGTTGGTCACGTTCAAACGGCAAGCATCAATATGACTCGATTTGTTGGTCTAAATGATTGAGCGAGTAAAGGGTGGTCGCATCCGAAGACAGAGTTCCTTTCGAATGCTCAAGGGGCTCTCTCGACATTTCTGATTTTGGCTCAAGGGTTTAAACCATGAGGCCACCTGGGGCGGACAAAGAACTCGAGGGATATGTCCCAAACTTATCTCTCTAGGCGCCCGATGTGTTGAGAAAGACCAAGACGCTGCATTCATCATGTTTCGACTCACCAGGAGGATTCGTCTAGCCTCTGGCTTTGGGGTGATCGCCACTTGGTGGTATCTGATTCGTGCTTTGCAACAAAAAAGCCCCACAGGCTGCAGCGTCACAGCAATCCGCCAGGGACTGGGTCTCTTACCAAAGAGACCACGCCATCCGGTCCAGGCTTTGTAGTGGGTTGTGGCAGTGGACTAGGGTCTCTGGTTTACAATACATCGCAGTCGGATGTGTTTTTGATATGATGTCTGTCACATCATAGTGCAGACCATGGTAAACTTTCCCCTAAACAAACCAATGATGACTCACGCATGTATTTTTCTCGAATCTGCACACTAACATGTTCCTGCTGCAGCTGATGAGGGAAGAAAAGGGGGAGGAGAGGAACAAAAGGGCACATTGGAAAGGAGAAATAGAGATTCCTTTGTACAGATGATGTATCAAAAAAGATATGTGAAATGAACACAACAAACAGACGAAAAAAAGAAAGAAACATAATGGTACACCGGCAAAGAGAAAAAGTAGGACGACTGTGAGAAGCTCATTGCGATCCCTCGATGAGACGGAAGACGGATTGGAGGATCAGGGAAATCGCGGAATGAAATGATTATCCACAACATTGTTTTCGGTCTGGAGTGTTGGCGGCTATAGGGAAACTGGCCCCGGGTCGTTGCTGATTAGACCGGTTTTGTAAATCTAATCTTCCGGATTCGTAAATCTTGCTGGCCACTTTAGCAAAAGCCTGTTCATATCAATTGAAAAACCAATCAGAAAACGCCAACATTATAACTTTCGCTTGAATGCTAAGTTGCTTGATTTTTGGGAAGTGGTAAAGGTTGCAAGAGGGGGCTTAACTTCTTCCACATTGACGCCAGTTTTAGCGCTAGTCTCGATATAGTCTAATCCCCGTTCTTGAGCCCACGTCAAAGCTTCATCATGGGAAACTTCCCTTGCTAGTGTTTTATGACGGTCAGAGTCACCGTCATCAGAAGATGAGGGAGGGCAAAGATCCGATTTGTTTCCTACTACGACCACCGTTAGTTCCGGATCTCCGTATGATTTCAGGTCTTCATGCCATTGTGAAAGGTTTAGAAATGATTTCCGGTGGGTCGTGTCGAATACTAGTAAGGCTCCTGCCGCTCCTCGATACTGCAAGTAATTCAAGTTTATGTGAGTAATCTATCAAGCTCAAGATCTCCATTCCTGATCTTCACTGTATGTTGAGGTCAAATAATATCGATAGGTAACGAATCAAACACCCGAGTGAATTTTTGAGGATGCCTCCTGTGGGAATCATGTCGGCGGGACACCCAGACTGGCGAAGTGATAAGAGAAGATTGATTGATGAAACAAAAAGCGCACCTACATAAGACCGAGTTATTGACCGAAAGCTTTCCTGTCTACATCATCAAGGGGAAAAAGAATATATATATGTCATGGGACAAAATCAAACTTCAAGTAAATCGGAAACTAAGAAAAGTACAACACCACCGTTTTTTTGAATACACAGAGGAGGAATTCGACATACCCGGCTGTGTCCCACACTTGTGCTTTTACTGTTTTTCCGTCCGGTAGGGAGATCAAAGACGCACCAAACTCGACGCCAATCTATAATTTCCTCATTGGTTTTGATAAGAAGAGGAGGTTTAATCACAGTCAGTTTTTTCCTGAGTATGATACCGGATCCAGTTGTCCAACAAAGCGAATATTTGAAAGGCTCTAGTGGATGTGGTTTGTCTTGGTTTTGGGAGATGACTTAAACGGTTGGATCAGATTGACCTAAAAATCGTTTGTCGGTTAGTTGGACTAGTAATGATGATTTGCCTGTACTCGAATCTCCGACTACTACCTACAACAGATATCATCATTTTTTTGGGGCGGAGTGTACATGCAGGTATCATTAATTAGCTATCTCTTCCTCCTCTTCAACTTCAGATAAGATGACTTACGAATTTCATCACCTAGAACGTGGTCGGAATCCATAACCGAGGGGGGAAACACAAGCAGAAATCAGATCGACTTGTTCGCTAGACTGCCCCCCAATAATGATACTCTCACTGACATAGTCCCATGTTGCCATTCTTGGAGAGGCTTGGGTGCTGGGTGCCGAGATGGTGGCGAGGGGCGGGTTCTGGTTTGGGGGTGGCCGGGGCTGGCCAGGGGGAAGGGGACCGAGCCCCGGGGGTTTGGCTGCCCCACCCCGTGTCTCGACCGATAGTCTGGGGGAGTGGGCAGTGGGAAAAGCTGTGGACCAACACCATACAGCGAGACCATGAGCGGCTCGACTTCGAAACCAGCGAGCAGGATGAAGCAATCCACACTCGGCGTAAGCACGGAGATTTCCTGATGTTGTCCGGCCCATCTGGCGGAAGAGCTGATCGTGTTTCGACGAGTAGGGGTTTTTCCAAAAATCTGCCCCGCCGGCCAAGAAGAAGCCCTTGAGTAATTCACGAGTCAATAACGCACTGAGTAGTGAACCAGAGACGAAACCGAGATCAGAATCGAATGATGATTGCAGCGCCCAAGGCGGTATGATTGAGGACGAGGACGATGATGATGGGATCGTCGAAAGGTCCCGAACCGCTGCCCGGGGTAAACGTAAAAGTCTGGTCGTTGCTGGTAGCTCGAGTGAAGATGATGAAGTGACTTCAGGTTAGTTTCAATTTGATTAAATTTGGAATGTGCTTGGAAAGAAACAGAAAGCTCAAATGTGTACATATGCTGAGTAATTATCATTTCAAACCGTCATTTTTTTTTTTACTTGGTTTTGGAAATGACCATGTACAACAATTTTTTTCTGGACCCAAACATGAAGTATCTCGGTCTCGATTACCTCCCGCCAGCAAAAAAGCACGCTATTCGCGTGCTTCATCAGCTTCTGGTGCCTCTACCCCAAAGAGCTATGGGGACGGATTTTCCAGTCACGCCAGCACTGCTGGCCCCAGTAAGTCATATAGTTGAATCAACTTAGAACATGCGAGGTTCAACTAACGCGTTTCTTTAACCATGAAACCTCTTTTCAGGTGACGCTGAGGGGGAGGACCTTGATGATGATGATGATTATGAGGAGGAGGAGGAGGATAATCCTAAAAAATCCAAGTCATCGAAAGCCAAGTCTACTAAGTCATTGTCTTCGACTATCAAACCAAAATTCGGTCAATTTACATCCAATAATCCTGCTCAATCAAAAGCAGATGCCAAATCGGAAGTGGCTCCATGGAAACAAGGTCCCTGGGCTTTCCTTCGCGACATAAAAGATGTGAGAGAGAGCCCACCAGCTCTTTTTTATTCGGCCACCTTCAATAATTTCTTTATTGCTCAAAAAACTCATCTTGACATACAACTCCGGCTCATTTTTCATCTCAGGCTGATGGTAATCCAGTAGGATCTCCAGAATATGACCCTAGAACGTTGCACATCTCCAAAAAGGATTGGGCTGCCATGACTCCTTTCGAGGTCCAGTTTTGGGAAATTAAACGAAGTAAGGGGCAGTTTGTTTTTTCTGATTGCCCAGTGGAAAAAAAGTTTGTTCTTATTCTCTCTCTCTCCTTCCATCAGATCACTTTAATACAGTCTTGTTTTTTCAAAAAGGTATGCACGCCTCCCTCATTTTCCTTTGATAATACTCGAAAATCGGATGGAGATTCAAGTCAAATTTCATCATCCTTTCCTAGGTAAATTTGCTGAGCTTTATGAAGGAGACGCTATGATCGGGCACCAAGAGTTCGATCTAAAGATCACCAAGCGGGTCAAAATGGTAAATATCCGCTTGAGATTCAACTTTTACCATTTAATTCAACCGGTATTCTAAATTTACTTCATTCGTCGTAGTCTATGGTTGGTGTACCCGAAACCTCGGTGGATTTTTGGATCGCCAAATTTTTAGCAAAGGGTTACAAGGTAATTCAACTCTTAGAAGGGAGATTTACGGTTTTTCAAATACTGAAAGGCTTCCGATGATGATCTTGGGTATAAAATAGGTCGGTAAAGTTGATCAGTGCGAGACTGCCCTGGGTGCCGAAATGAGGAACAAAGGCAGCCTGCCTACCTCAAAAAATGCCAAGCCACCACCGCAACAGAAAGGTTCTGGTAGAGAAATCGTCCGAAGAGAGTTACGAAGTGTGGTCACTTCAGGTACAATCGTCGACGGTAGTATCTTGACAGATGATGCGGCTACTTGCTTATTGGCCATTAAGGTATGCGTTATATCTTTACTCCAGTTTCGAGTTCGTGCCCGTCATATGAGGCTGATGCCAACTAGGGAACACTCCTAGGAATCCGTCAACGCTTCTGATCTTCCTGTGTAAGGCTTGGATTCTCTTCCCCTTTCCCGAATGCTATCGACGATTAACAAGCATCCACCACCTTTTTCCCACTCAATCCGCTACCTATCAAGCTTTGGTGTGATAATCATGGACGCTGCCACCGCTGAATTCAATTTGACCCATTTCGAAGATTCTGCTAGCCGGACCCATCTAGAGACCATTATGAGTCGTTTCAAGCCCAAAGAGATCCTACACGAAAAGTCCGGTTTAACCCCGGCCAGCTTGCGCGTCCTCAAGAATATTGCATCTTCTGATTGTACTTGGACCGCTCTCAAGTCTGACGAATTTTTGGAACCAGAAGAATGTGTTCGCAGGTTAACTGAACTATTCCAAGAGGCCGGGGGCGAGATCCCCGAAGTGATTCAATCTTTTAGTGACAAGTTGGAGACTATGCAAGCACTAGGCGGGTTACTATGGTACCTCAAGCAACTCAACCTCGACAAAGATTTACTTACTTGCAAGAATGTGTTAGTTCTAATTCATTAGTCCAGTCACCGTCCTTTCGCTCTTTGGTGCTGATGTGAGCTATTCTAGGAAGGTGTTGGATGCTTTTCGTTGTAGTAAGACCATGCATCTGGACGGCAAGACAATCTCTGATCTCGAGCTTCTTCAGAGCGATGGAAGCGAAGAAAGTCGACTGTTGAAACTGTTAAATCGATGTGTCACGTCATTTGGTAAATTTAATTTCCCGACCGAAGCTGTGATGTAACTTTACCTTGAAGCTCATGTTTTCATCTTCACGCACTGCAGGCAAACGTCTTTTCAGACATTGGCTGTGCTCTCCATTGCAAGACGGTGATGCAATTCGAGCCCGGCTGGACGCAGTGGACTTCCTCATGAACACCCCTGCCTTTGAGCAAACATTTTGTGGTCTTTCCGGCCTACCGGATCTAGAGCGATTGATTAGTCGAGTTCACGCGGGCGCCTGCACGGTACCCAATTTCCTGAAAGTGCTAAAAGCGTTCGAGAAGATTTATAATATCGCCGAAGAGCTTCGTCAGCTCGTTGACGAGACGCCGGCCGCCCTACTCAAAGAGCTTCTAGACTCTCTCCCAGATACTGCAAAATTACTCCAGAACCTACAAGATATGTTCACGCTGAATGATGACCGTCGCGAGCTTTTACCCCTCGAAGGGAAAGATGGGTCTTTCGATATGGCGTTGGAAGAAGAAAGACAGGCCGAAAAGGCTCTCAAGGCTGAATTGAAGGCGGCTAAAAAATTGCTCAAGTAATAAGACTTCCAACTCATCGCGATTACTTGAGTGATCTAATATCACTTGACATCATAAGATGATAAAGCTGATGTGGTTGTTTGTCATATCTTTCTTTTTTAAAAACAAGAACTGAAGATGTAGTGTACAAAGATATTGGGATTAAAGATATTTACCAGATTCAGGTCAGTGCCAAAGTCAAAGCACCATCGAACTGGACGAAAATGTCTGGGACCAAAGATTGTGCGCGATACTACAGCCCCCAATCAGCACAATTAGTCAAACAGCTCAAGCAAGCACGGGAGAAGAAGTCATGTGCACTCAAGGATTTTCATCTAAAGGTAAATAGGCTTGGCACTGATCTAAGTAATTTGAGCTTGACTGAAAGACGCGACTCGTTCTTTGTGATGCATGCAGGTGTTTTTAGCGTTTGATGAAGATTATCTGGTCTGGCTACAAGTAGTCAAGTCAGTGGCACAATTAGATTGCGTGCTTTCGTTGGCGAAAGCGTCAGTTGCTTTAGGTGAAACGACCTGCCGACCGACGATCGTTGACTCGGCTGAGGCGATGGTCAAGTTCACCACACTTCGACATCCGTGTACGATTGGTCGAGATGATAGTGACTTCATCTCCAATGATGTTTCTGTGGGAGGAGATGAGTGTCGAACGATACTTCTCACCGGTCCGAACATGTACGTTAGGCTTCCATTTTGAAACCCCTTTCTCTCTCCCGACCCAGCATAGTCAACAAATAACTCATACCAATCTATATTTTTTTTCCCATCACCTCTTCTTTCCAACTTGTCGAATTTAGGGCCGGAAAATCAACCTTGCTCAGAATGACTTGTATTGCTACTATCTTGGCTCAAATCGGGTGCTATGTCCCCGCTGAAAGCGCGATGATTTCTCCGGTGGATCGGATATGTACCCGTATGGGCGCCAGGTATGATCTTTAAATCACTGTATATCCTTTTTGTTTTGAATTCAGCTGACTCAACTTGCGCAAAAAAAAAAAAAACACAGTGATCACATTTTCGCACATGCTAGTACTTTCAAGGGTAAGAACTTGTCACCTGCATCTTCCTTATAAGGGGAGAATGAAGTTGATGTTTCGAGGCGAATTTACGCTTGTAGTCGAGATGGATGATGCTCGTAAAATTCTCAAGGAGGCAACCTCGAAATCGCTGGTGATCCTTGATGAACTCGGTAGAGGAACGAGTACGTTTGATGGACATGCGATTGCGTTCGCTGTGTTGTGAGATTACTTCTAAAACTCGACGAATTTCATTGGTTGAAGACTGACTTAGATACTTCATGACCAAATTTTCCTAGACATCGACTTGCTACCCATTCGAATTGTTTAGGCTTCTTTGCGACTCATTATTCCGCACTGACAGAAGACTTCAAATCACATGCCAATGTCGCCACGAAGTACATGCTTACCAATGTTGATGAAGTCACACGAGAAGTTGTTTTCCTGTACAAGCTTGCTTCAGGGTAAGTTGGTTAACCTGAGAGTCAAAAAAGACACGAGAATTTTACAGAATCAGCATTGATCATTTTCATTTCTTTTTTTGGTCTGATATGAATCATCAGTGTATCGCCTCGTTCTTATGGTCCACATGTAGCCAAGATGGCAGGAATTCCTAGCAAGATCGTCCAACGAGCGATCTCGATCAGTGAAGAATTTGAAAAAGAAACTAAGAGTCGATCAGAGCTTTCGACTAAACAATCGACCAACAACCATCAACTCAATAATTTAGTCTTGCAAGCTGATACCGCTTTCTTGATCAATCTCGTCAAGAATGGCGGGTTCAATGACCCAGATTTGGTCAGGGAAAACTTGAACACTCTCGATCGAATCCTCAAAGGTTTTCAAAAGTTTAACCTCCATACCTGATCCGATCATCATTTCTTTTTTTTCTTGGGGGTATGACTTTTTCTTCTTCTTCTCTCTCTTATGGTCAAGTTATTAACTTTGCTTGCTTTATTTATCGGTAGTCGACTACCTAACTGTCTTTCTCCAACTTTTTCTTTCCAAAAAAAATAAAATATACTGCTCCTAGTGGCTTCATATACATGTCTCTCTCCAGTAGTTTCGTCTCGTTATGACCATGAAATCGATTACGTCGTTCTTACCTTTATTTATTCACTACTTATTGCACATATTCAGTGGTAGGTAAAACTTTGGTGACAGTGAATGTCTGCAGCACTCTGTGCCACAAATGTACAGGACGGGGAGGTCAGTCATTGTTGCGACTCCATGTGAGGGCCCTCGGGTCGCAACAGTGACTGAACTACCAGAGGATCGTTATCGAAGTATTTTGTTCGGTGGGGGGGTTCCATGATACAATCTGGCGGGATATTACAAGCCGGTTAACAGTCTGGATCAGCCGGGGGAGCGTAAGGCTGGCATGATTGAGCATGTTCTGAAGACTAAAATACCACCTCGAATCCACATCACCAAGATGAAGCGAAGAAAAACCTCAGCACCAGCTGCTAATCCCAATCCTGAAAATGTAATCAACATTGACAATGAAGACGACAAAGTTTCCAGCCAACCTCAATCTCAATCCAATAAGCGCAGTTTTGTGTGGCTCCACTTCAAACAAAGCGTGGATGGAACCAAAGCGACGTGTCAATTTGTGGGTAGGAATAGTAAGATATGTGGTAAAACATTGAGTAGAGATAGAAGTGTAAGTACCAAAAACTTCCATGAACACCTTCAAAATATTCATAAAATCATTGATCCAAAGCTCAGTCAAAAAGTCGATAAGTCTCAGACAGATATTGGACA
>LUKR01000271.1:10484-23577 GCA_019395275.1 Puccinia brachypodii | reverse complement strand
AAAAAAAAAAAAAGAAAAAAGAAAAAAAGAAATAGTTAAAAATCACAATGTATATGGAGAAAAGTTATGGAGCGCTGATGAGATCTTATGTATATCAAACAAAGGGGTTGAAAGAGAAAAGGGGAAAAACAAAAGAAAGAAATTAAATATGTATATGTAATTGTGTAATCAAAAAAAAAAAAGTAAATAAGGGAAAAACACAGCAAAATCGTTGGCGAGAAGGACGGGAGAGTAAGGGGACAGAGTGAGTTCGTCGAGAGAATGGAGAGGGGCAGAAGGAACGTTATCGAAAATAGAAGATGAGAATTAGAGGGCAAGGATTCGGGTCGTTAGCTCTTGAGAGGATGCAGAAAGGGATCCGCCTAATCGAGAAAGAAAGAGTGGAGAACGTGAGAAAAAAAAGATGTATGAGTGTTTGTGCGTATAGCGGCCTTGATGATTATAATAGATGAAAGAGATAGAAAGGATAGAAACGACGAGAAAATTTGAGAAGCGAAAGGGTGAGTTTCCCCGATGAGTGTGCGAGAGAAAGAGCGCAGGTTTCAAGGATAACGAGTTCAACAGATCGAACAACCTTTCGATTGCTTCTTTGTCGTCTTCTCACGCGGAGCAGGTGCTAAGACTGCTCGAATGGCTTCATCGAAGACATTCTTTAGACCTTTTTGGGTCAGAGCTGAACACTCAAGATATCTACAAGTAAAACAACCCCCAGGGAGGAAATCAAGTGTTAGTCAAGAGTGAACTCGTGAAACGTAATCGTCGCGTTTTGGGAGTGAGAAAAAAGCAGCCTTAGTAGGGTGGTACTCACCGGACCGCAGCAATGTCACGGGCCATACCGGCGGCTTGCTGGTATGAGATCGGGACCATCCGACGTTCGCGCAGCTTCTCGATCGTTAGAGGGTCTTCTCTCAAGTCGAGTTTCGTGCCGACCAAAATAAGAGGGATGTTGGGAGCATGGTGACAGATCTCTGGGTACCACTGTTTATTCATTTGAAATTCAATGGAAGTTAGCCGGTGACATTTTCTTTGGAGGCTGAACGAGCTTGATTAAAGAACAGTCTGTCATGGTGAGACAAGGATCGATAGGAGAAGTGGTCACTAACTTTTGTTCGAACGTTCTCAAATGATGGCGGGGAGGTCAGACTGAAGCAGATCAAGAAAACATCGGTCTGAGGGTAGGACAAGGGTCTTAGTCGATCGTAATCCTAGCGAAAAAAAATACGAACGAGTTTAGTTGGATTGTGCGCCATTTGAGTATGGGACATGTTTTATCTTTGAAGATGATTAAGCGGCGAATCAAGCCGCGCTTTTCATTTTTCTTGCATTTTCTTGGTTACTTGCAAGATGAGAATGAAGAGATGTGCTCATGAATCTGGGGTGTTGAGAAACTGACTTCTTGACCAGCAGTATCCCACAGGCCCAAGTTGATAGGCTTACCATCGACCATAACGTTGGCCGAATAGTTATCAAAGACGGTTGGAATGTATTCTCCAGGGAAAGCATTCTGTATGGGAAGGCAGATGATGAGTCAGAGTGGGCTGTCGAGAGAAGGGTAGAAGCTCCTCCTGATCCGACGACCGGACCAGGTAAGATAGGTTGGTGGGGAGAGACGACTAACGGTGGTGTAAGAGATTAACAAGCAAGTCTTGATTCGGTTTCAGTTCGTTGTCGATATCAATGTATGTGTGTGATCAGTACGAGGTACGGCGACAGAGAGTGAGCGCACGCGAGAGAGAGAAGTACCTTTCCGACTGCTCCATCTCCGACGACGACACACTTGATGGATTGCATTAGTTTTCGAGAGGGTGGTGGAGTGGAAGCAGGTGAAGTGGGTTTTGGTTCTTGAGGGGGAAACGGTCAACAGGGCGAGGGCGAGGGGAGTGGAGTGGGCATGGGCCGGGGGGAGGGCGAGACCCCCGGGGGAACATCTATTCTTGCTCACACCCAGCCAGCCAAGCTAGTCCAAGCCAGTGGGCCTAGTCCGACTGTACTGAGCCAAACTCACTCAGCCCATCAACTCGCGAGATACCTCCACACGAGGCGCTGATCAACGTGTTCGCCACATCAGTGTGGGATCTTCTTTTGAAGAGGCATTGGACATTGTGAGAAACGCAAACAAAGAGTCCCAATAGGTTTTTGTGTTTGAGGGGCACACTTATTTGCATTATCGAGAGGCAGAACAAAGAGGATGCAGAGAAGAAGGATGAGATCAAGATGGACGCGTTTCGTCTTGAGGTACAACTCGAGCTCTGACTTGACTAGCCAGTTGTTCCCTGGAGACCCAACCGAACCGAGCCCGTCTCTGATTAACTTGATCCAAGACCTGATTAGCGAGTCCCAAGTTACCAAGATAACCTCTCCGATTCTCCCAATCCGAGTACCTCATCCAATCCTGTTTACGCACCGGATGGGCATCACCCGGTAAGAATCGATTCTTTGCTGAGAATCGATGGGGCTTCAATAATGCTCGTAAACTGAGTCGGTTGTAGAACTTGCAGATCACCTTCCCTCCCAATTTCTCAATCGTCTCGATCGCTGATTGGGAGGCTCGTGAGACTACTATCGTCAGATTCGGCGTCCGGAAATCAGTCGAGCCCTAAGATTTAATTTTAAAAATAAATATAGTCATTAGCCTCAAAAAAATGATTAAATCTCGCTCATCCAGTGATATCCCTTCTCACCTTGCCTAATAACTTCACACCATCCTTGATCCCATGAACCATTCGTGAATCCAACATCTCTTTCATCGTGATCGGTTGGGTAGGGTCGACCCGTTTCTGATCGATCCAGAGCTGGAGCTGAAAAAGATTCAAGGGAGACATCTCGACTTGAGTCCTGTAATCATTTGAAACCCGAGCCCAAACAGATTAATGAATAGAATGTATATATAAGTCAAAAATAATAATAATTGAAAAATCAGACGAACGGGTTATGAGCCCCTCTCTTTGGGAATAGTCGAGTCAATGGGGTCTGTCCTCCTTGGAAACCGAGTCTAGGACTATTTCCTTTATTAGCTTTTTGACCTTTGTGACCTCGTCCCGCGGTACCTCCATAACCCGATCCTTGTCCTCTCCCGACCCGTTTCCTCTGATAAGGGTGTGAGCGAGCGAAAATTGTCAGCTGGAGCGATAAAGAGAGAGTAAATATTACTAGGACTAACCGAGTGGGTAGAGCCTTTGGCCGGCTTCAGGTTCGACATCCCACTAGCTCGTCGTACCTCTCCGCCGGTTCGATCCATCGTCCGTCGCTGGAATTGGGGTGCCGCCCTGAGGATATGATGGGCTGGGACGGAGAGACAGAAGCGGTCCGGTCGGAGGATCCTCAGGAAGTTGCTCATCGTGGCCATCGTCGTTGTCGCCCGTTCCTGCTATTCGATTAAGGATGGTCTGGAACTCTCGGGTGGCTTTCGGGGCCCGAGCTACCCGAGACCACATGGTGCATGTATTCAATTCCCACTTCCCCCGAGACACTCTTGCTTCAAAAATGAGCATGGGAATCATTTGAGGGAGCTTCAGCCCTGTGCACCAGTGTTCTTCAAGAAGTAAACATTGTGCAAGACAAATTGTTGTCATTCAAAGGTTTATGCAAAAGTCAAGTCAACAGAAATCACATGACAACTAAAACTCTTGGGGTATAAGCCCTAATTAGGCTCAGTGAAATAGAAAACTGTGTATTTTGTTTTTCAAGATGATGGTTCTCTTTTCATTCATTGACTTGATCTAGCTTTGAGTGTCAAGATAAATTTTGCATATGTATTTTTCGTTTGTGACAATAAGCAAAGAGAAGATGAAAATGAAATTGTGCGATCAAGATGTGAATAATAGGTTAGAAATCGACCTAATCAAAATTTCCATATAATTCTTCCTTGTCCTGATCGATTCCTTTGTAAAACCTCCAGAAGCCTATGAGCGGTAAAAACAACCAAAGAAATAAAGACAACCAAAGAAATAAAGATGAGTCAATTTGAATACTTGAAAAAAGAATATTGATGATGCAGGGGCATTTTTTGTGTTTGGTTTATTTTGACAGAGAAAGCCAGAAGACAAAACTCACCAAGTCGATATTGGGCAATTTGGCAAAAGTTGGCCTGACAAATTCTAGGCATTCTTCTTTGAGAAGATTGGCATCAAGGTCGTTACCGTTGTTATTATTGAGGAACCGATTACCAGTCAAAGAGCTATTGATGCTATTATGACTAATGATGCTGAATGAGGTTCCATTGTCTTTACTGGCGCTTCGTTTGCCGGATAGTAGATCAAAAGTCGATCTGCTCGGATAAATATTCGTCGATCCTCCTCCGATTCCACCAACCAGTGAGGACGATGATCGCGGTAAGGCTACCATTCCTTCACCACCACTACGTTGACTCCCGTCTCCCAATTCGGTGTTTAGAAAGTAATGCGAAGCATTCTTCCAGAATGAACACAGTGTCATATCTATTATGTCTATATAATTATAAGAAACGCAAAAGGTTTAGTTCATCAATGTTCTAGTCGCTTTGAAGCTGCACGGAGGGGCTTCAAAAATTGATCAAAGACATACCTAAGATCGCCACTGATCTTGTATAAGATTTTGCTTGAGCTTCAGTCACTTTCTGTTTTGCTCGAAGTTTCCGATCGGATTCATGTGTTTTGAACTCATCATCTTCCGCTAAAATCTAATAACATATACAAATGCAATTTCGCTATGATTTGTCTGTTTTCGAATGCAAGGAAGAAGGGGGAGACCAGGATGAAATGCTGAATTTACCTCGCCAACTTCTTCCCGACTAATCTTACCCCAATTATTTAGTCTATGACTAAGGCTACTTGTTTGTAAAACAGTGAACTCGAGTAGATTGGTTGAATCTCTGAGGAAACTTAAAATGGTTCCGAAAGTGGGACCCGGCCCTGTTTTTCCAGTCGAGCAATATTCCAGACAAACAGGTCAGTAAGTTGTTTATCCGTTTGCCACATCACATAGGAAATTTTGCTTACCAACCATGCCATTGGTTGATTCAAGTGGTCGAAGAGTCGGTGAAATCACTGGCGTGAATCTAACTCGAGCTGGTCAGAGTTCATCGTCAGTCTCTGATCGGTTCAATCAATAAGTTGATATCGCAGCGCTTCTACTTACCTCGCCTTTGAGATGCGACTCTCAAGTAGGTCAAGATGCTGCTTTCCAACGTCAGTCCAAGGTCTCTGATCTGCTCTTGAAAGACAGTGAATGGTGCATTGGAACCTTGAGACGCAATGCGGATTTTTGGGATGTTAGTTCATGATTTCTTCGAGCGTTAAGGTCAATTGAATGGAACCTGTATTACCTGGCACGATCCGAGATACATTTTCCCGTTCAAGTTCAGTGGCAGGTAGAATATTATTCATCCATGCTTGACTCCCACACACTACGTTAGCGATCGCGAGGATGCCGGTGTGGATGGCACCGAAGTCTGTGGACGAGGCCTGAAACACCATTGAGAAAAAAAATCAAAACTCATTTTTCAGGAAGCCGTCGAATTAAGCTCTACTCACAATTTCTTGGTCGCCAACGGCCGGCAAAGCTATTCGTAAGATGCTAGTGATCAAGAGCAACTCTTGAATGCCGATGCTAGATGTCAGCATACCCGCCGAACGAATGCATGTCATGATCATCTCCCGTTGCGCGTTAATAAAGCTCAAGGCCTGTCGATAAAAGTCTCAAGTTAGTAAAATGTTAGATCCAAACCGGTTTGGGGGGACAAATCGAATTGGTACTTACTTCCCGAGTAGCAAGACCAGACTCAGATCCTAAACTAATGAGAACGGAAGCGACCAATTGCAATGCAGGAAGGAGTAGCTGATGGTATCGCTCCGAAGCCGATGGAATAAACATATCGAACTCTGCATAGCAATGTTATTCAATAAAGCAGTCGTTTCAACAGACTAGTCAAGAGCTTACCTTGGTGAGGCGACAAGCTCTGCGGTGAACTACTCAGGTAGTTACACTGTCCCAATCGCACTAGCAGTTTGGCGTCGATGAGCTTCTCAGCACCCGCCTGGCTTGAAGCCACGCGTAGCAAAAATGCCATTTGTGTCTCGTAGACATACAAAGCATTCAAAGATTCTGATAAAATAGACAAGCGGTAAATAAGAATGTTGATTGAGCGTAGAATAACGTGATATGTACTTACCTGGATCAGGTTCAAGCACTGCGAGAAGATCCCCTTCTGCATCTTTGACGAAGTCTACAAAGTTCTTCATAAATCCATTTCTCCACAAGACAGCCATCAATATTGAGCCAGATCTTGATCGGTCGGATAGCATCAACAGCGAGTCCAGAGCGGTAAATGCGACTGATTTCCACACCTCGTTTCCCATGATGGCGTCCTTAGATATGACGGGCAACAGTCGATCAAAGGCTGTGGAGATCATTGCAACGGTATTGGCCTCTAGAGTGCTTCGAGAATGAGACCATTGACTGGCGACGGTAGAGGCCCCATCGGATGGAGGGACTACAGCTTCTGTCAGCTTCATGATATCTTGAGATGAGAAAGACTGCGAAGCTGTCGATCCAGCGCTACTGGTTGCGTAGACATGCTGAAGAAAACCAAGCAACGAGGCGTATAGATTACCTCGAATGATGTTGGAACTGTTGGAAAGGACGATACTTTGGACGATAGTTTTGAGGATAGGTATCATTCGATCGAACGGGAAAGCTTGTGCTGCTTCACCGGTCGCTAGAGATCCTAATTGAGTTCCTTCATGTCGTAATTTGATCATCAAAGCGACCACAATTTCGCTCAAAAGTTCAGCCGAATCTGAATCAACTTGACCTTCTACCAACTTCGAAAGAACTGAGCCTAACAAGTCGAGCAAGAAGATATGTCGATTTTCCGCCGGAACCAAGTGGAATGCTCGACTCAAAGTGAGGCGGAGTAATGTGCTCCATGAGCGTAACATATGGTACTGAGCTGAGGCAATCTGTCGCCGTTGATTTTCAACGACAATAGATTCAATCACAAATTTGATTTCTTCTTGCATCTCAGCCTGTTGAGCAGCGGTGTTCAAAAGACCTCGACGTTTGATCTCCTGTCGCGTGGCTCCAAGCATGCTGAGGATCGCACCTAAGTCAAATAGTTGACAACCTGTACCATCGATGACACAACACTGATCAAAATTAAGTGAAGCAAAAAAGTTCAACGGGCGAGGCTCAATTGTCGTGTTATTCTTCCAGGCGAAATCCAGGTATAAGAATAATTCTTGCATTCTTGGAAGGGATTGATCTGGACTACCAAGTTGGTCCAAGATCGACTTGCTTTGATTTGGGGAAGAGGCAGATTCAAACAGTGTCATTAGCAAGTCGGTCGCGCTTTCTCGCTGGGATTGTTGTGTCAGAATATTCAGCTCCAAAGAAATGGTTTCCAGGACCCAGGAAGTCGAATGCAAAGTAGCCACGATCTCACTACAGGTAGTGTCGATGACTTTTCCACTGCTCATGATGAGCTGCCCGCCGGCAGTCGCGTGGTTGGCAGGTATCGACAACGGTAAGGCGTTGGCTTGGGTAATGAAGTAGTGCTCGGTATTACGGAGATAACGGGAAACCGGCTTGCAGGAATATTCGTGTAGACAGAGTTGGCGTACAACACGATAAGCCTTTTCAGCCAGGATCGGGTCCCTGTCGAGCAAAGAAAATTCGACTTCATTCTCTTCGGAATTTCTTGAGAATTGTCCCATCCGAAGCAAATCGAGAATGGCATGGAAACATGACAGTTTTGCATCAGGTGATCTGGGATCGGCTAGAGCAATAGTATCTTTAGAAGCGCGTGCGTCGAATCCTAACAGATAATGCGCCACGTTCGGGGCAGCTCGGTGAGGTTGGGTATTTTGGAGTAACAGGTCTAAAATCGCGCTTCTAGTGGCAGGCGGAAGCCTGGTCATATCTCTCTCTTCAAGTTCGCCAGATGTGTCAACCACAAAATCATCATCGTCCACATTGCGAAAGGTTGATGCGGCTGCTTCCAAGCGACTTATGAAGTTGTTAAGGATCAAACGGCTTTCTTCTGAGGAGTCCAATAGACCAAGTAGACGGTTCATTCTGCCAGGATACTGTCCATGAAATTGATCGGCGGCGCTAAAGAAGGTGGATTCAGCAATATGGGTCAACAGCTTCACAGCAAGGTAAGCAACTTCTTCATCCTCCACGCATCCCACCAACACTGCGATTGAGATGACCATGCTGCTAGAATGAAAGATATGTTGATCTAAGCTTTGAGCTGACCGGGCCCATATCACTCGATCGTGAGGGATAATTGAGGCGGCGTACTTCAGGACGTGAGGTAAGACGCCGTCTAGAAAGGACTGTTGTAGCTCAATGACCCGGTGCACGATCCTGAGGGCGCGAAGGACACATCGACAAGTGATATCAGACTTTTGAGGTTCGTTTTCGACAAAACGAGGTCCGTTGAGAAGGGTTTCAAAAACTTGACGGGTGAGCTCAGTGTTATTGAGTATGCGGAGCATGATCTCAAATCCGGGATGGGTGACTACGGCTAACATCGCTCGGGAATGAACCTCACTCTCTGAGTGCGCATTCGAAAGCGTCGACGCGGCTAGAAACGGGCCGATTTCGTAGGAGGTCAGACATCGCTCGATGAATGCGAGACATACTTCGAAAACCTGGTATCTTTCCTCTTGATGCAAAAAATCACGCGATCCCACTTTCCGAAAGACCTCATCGACAACAAATCGTAAATAAGGTTCGATCCCTGGAGATCGGGATGATACTCCCAAGTTTTCTGGGATGGATTGCAGCTCAAGCTCTTCCCCTTTTTTAACTGGAGATCGGCGTGCGGGTGGGTGAATCAAGGCAACCAGCAGACGAATAAAAGCTGTCGAACCGGGATAGACTTGATTGGCAGCTTCCACCTCTTCCAGCTCTGCTAATATACCGGTCCTGATCAGTTCACCACTGGTTAATGAAAGCGCCCCGGTAGCGCCGAATTCTGCAGGCATGTCCCATGAGTTCGTCGATAAGATCTGACTATGCTCAAGTGTAAGCCAGCACTTGCGAGCGATGTCAGCACTGATCTTGTTGCCGGGGGCGGCAAATGCGGCAATGGCCATTAGGAGTTCGGCTTTCAGGTCTAAGGGAATCGGGCAGGCGGCCAAAGCGAAAAGAGTTTGGATGGGTCGATACTTTTGATGATCGTATAGCGTTGCTTGTGCGAGTGATGAGTAACGGACGATTTGCCTGATAACTTTGGCATATTTCTTTAGAATGGAGACTTCAGGCGGGAAGAGTTGCTTATTCTCAGGCGCGGTATTTTTTTGTAACGACAATGCTTGGAGTGCCTGTATATAGTACTGGAATTGGCCAAAGATAGACGACCAAGAGCAAGTCAAGAGATTGATCCTACCCATAGAGTCGGCAATACGGGACATTGTCGAGTTCATCCCGTTCGTCCCGTCTTCAGATGAGCCACTCATCAAGAATGAATAGGCTAGATCACTGCAGCGCGGGCCCGTGGCTAACGACGCCAACATTTCGTAAAACGATTGAACCATGCCAAGTTGACGACATTCGGAGGCCCATCTAACGAACCCAGTCAGCTTGGTCGCGCGTCCCGACGTTGCCGTTGGGTCCTCGGTATTATCTTGATTTTCATCAACTCCCCAGTAGGCCAAAGCCTGATCGGGGGCGTTGCGATGGATAGCAGCAATGACTTCGAACAGCGCCTCTATGTCATGATGAGGTGGTGATGGAAGGCTTTCCGACATATCCGCATTGGATGAGTGGTAGCGCATCGAGACGTGCACATCTTCTTCTTGATTGCGTAACCGACGTAGAACGGATTGAAGGGAGGTCACAAAATTGACCATCAAACGATCAATTCGGGCAACAACTTCGGGCCTGAAATGTTCTTCGATCCCCAACAGTTCGTCCGCAGTTGCAACTCGGAGAGCATCCTCCGTTCGCGGTCCTAAGATTTGTGGAGGCGATTCTTCTAGCAAATCTTTCTTCTTGAAAGCCAGTAGATCAGAAACCATGAATGGAAATGCGCCGTTGCGAATTGCAGACATGACCATCTGATCTATGAGGTCCTCCCAGATTTGTGTTTCGTGCTCGAGCCGAGGATCATGTCTATGGGGAGTTAGTAATTTTGGTCAAACAGAAGAATTCGCCGAAGTTTTTTTTTCAAATAAGAGACAACTTCACATACTGGTAAGCCGAGCCTAGGAACAGGCACCATTGCAACAATGCAACTGCTTTGACTTGTCGAACCAGCCATCGCTTTTTGGTTAATCGCTCGGTCATTGTCTGCATGAAAGTGATATCGCTCCACAGCCCAGTGAGATAGTCATACTCGGCTTCCGTTGATGAGCTACACTCGCCGTCCATTGCTACAAGGAAGGTCATCAAGAAGTGACAAGCCAAGGGATCCTGTGAGTTCATTCCGGCGAGATTATCAACGAGACTCAAGAGGTGTTCCTGATTGATCAAACGAGAAAATCCAATAAGATAAACGATTTGCCCGAGTTCGCGTCTTTCCGATTGGTGTTGCTCGAGCATTTTTTGAACGATCTCATCGCTGAACTTGACAACCACCTCGTTGGATTTTTCCTGAGCTCGTTGGGGTGTAGCAGATGTTGATACGAAGTTGAACGCCCCGGTACTGTTGTTCATCGATTGAGCTCCATAGTTATTTGGAGTTGAGCTTGAAGTGAGCTGAGTTTTAAACTTGATGATTTGATTCTTTGATTGTTCGATTTCCTTGAACACTTTCGAGATCCAAGTATCTTGCTTGAGGGAGTTTGATCGACTATTTACCAAACCAACTCGAAACCGCTGGAGTTCCTCACCCAGTCCGCTGTCGATAACATCTTCAGAATCAGTAGTTTCGAAGATAAGAATCAGAACTTTTAACAAGGCTGATCGCTCTTGATAATAGATGATCACAGCATTGTCCGCGTTTGGTCTACCGTAACGCGCTTTACACGACATTCCATGTTGCAAAAGAATCGCGCATTGATTTTCCGATAAGTCAAGCTGTTCGGAGAGATAGAGTGCCTCTTGAGTGAAATCGGGGGTGTGGCTGTGGAGGGTACCTTGATAAACAAATTGACCTGTGTTTCCACATGTGGAATTCAAGCGAAGCACCCTCAGTAAGAATGTTCAATATATCATATGAGAATATCTAAAAAGATACTTTACCTTTTCGGATCTGCTCTGCTTCTTTCGGATTCCTCGGCCGTTTATCAAATAGATTGATCAGAAACGGTCTAGCGCGATCGAGCTCTAACCGCAGCCGGGGCAGTAGGGATGGATCAGGTTTACTGATTAGATCTTGCAGGAAGTCGGAAAGTCTGAGAAACAGATCGGGGATGTACTCCGTCGCCATCGTGTGATGTTGATGATGCCTTCCAAGTGATAACTCGAGATGGTTGATAGCAAAAAATACGATCGAGCTTGTCTTGATTCAAATCGGAGACCTTGATCAATGACACGCGATAGGATCAGCCAGTTTCTTCCCCTCTGAAGATAAAAAAACTACCAACGAAGCCAGTCGACTGGCAGTGCTTACGATGCTGATGACTTCACCGAATTGTCGAGCATGGATAGTGTCCTCAGCAGTTCAGTTGAGCCTGTTGACCGGAAATTTTGCTGGGCCTGCTGCTTACATCAGCAAGTCAAACACATCCATAAACAAGGGGGCCCGCCCGATGGCCATTCAGCGGGCATTTGCCATTCACGCGACTTGAGACACCCAAACCAGCTGGGAGAAATTTTTATCGCGTAATCATAACACCTTTTTTGTCAAGATTTTGAAGGAACCTCTTGCGCAACCTGGCCCAGCACACCGCTCACTGGCTTCTTAAGCTGGTTGCTGAGTTGTTCACCAGGAATGTCTGAATCTTGAATAAACACTGAGGCAGTCTTTAAGCTTGGCCTCTGATTGGCAGCCGTGGGGGCCAGGGGTGGGCTAGAACTGGCCAGAAGAAAGAGGCACAGGGAGTCAGGAATGAACTGTTACAGGATCATTGGTTAGGAAAATGTAGCTCCAAGGTATTTTGATTATCTTTTACTAGCATTTGCCCCCAATTTTGGGGAGGGGTATGATTTGATTCTGGGGGGAGTTGTGGTCTAACATCAATGCCGGTGGTACGTTGTTTCATGACAGTTTTTGAACTATTATCAACACCGGTGTTACATTGTATGCATTTTTGCTTGGGCTCCCAAGAGTATCCCTTTAGTTATATGTAGATTCATTTTTTTTGTTATTTATCTAGTGACCATTGACAACTTTATTATAGCTCTTTTTCTGTATTATTTTTCAAGATACTATTTTTAGTCATTATAATTCTACCTCCACCATATAGGTTTTTCTATTTAACATCCTGTTCTTTCAAGGTATATTTCTTTTCTTTATTTATATTTCTTTTCTTTATTTATATTTCTTTTCTTTATTGTTTCTCATATTCTATTTACTAAAATTTATTCTTTTAAGAATCTGAACTTCTCAGCTGATACAGCCATCCCCCAAGGTTGTGTGATCTTGGAACAACCTTTGAGAAGGTTTTGAAATCACACAAGACTCTATTTTGAGGGCTGTGTCAGTGGCAGTGCCACTAAAACAAGGCTGTGTGGTTATCAACCCTCAAGAGTATTTGAAATCCTAACCCTCTTACTTAATCATGGAAAATTTGGTGGCCAGTATATACAGTACTGGCTCCAATGGATCATGAGGAAATGGAGGAGCCCTTTAATATAAAGTACTTGCAAATGGTGATTGATGGGGTTCTGGCATGCTGGGGAACCCTCAGAGTGTCTGCATCTGTGGGTGGATTAAGGAACTTTATACCAGCCCTCAATCACACCAGGGGGATTGAGTTGGAATAAACTACTCCCAGGAGTCCATTTGGGAGTATCAGGTAGTAAATATACTCCCTACTAATCCTGGGAGTAGTGGCTACATGCATATTCAAATGCATGTAAGCCAACCCACACACCATCCCCACTTCCAGCATGATTGGCTGGGCTGAGATCAACCCAGTAAAACTGGGATGCACCCAACCAATTTGAAATTGGTTGATATTAACCAATGAAATATAATTCAAGGGGGGGGGGGGGGGGGTAC
>LUKR01000271.1:0-10070 GCA_019395275.1 Puccinia brachypodii | reverse complement strand
GGATTTGTATTTAATTGGTTGAGATCAACCATGTTTAAATTGGCTTAGTGCATCACAGTTTAACTGGGATGATCTCAGCCCAGGCAATTATGCTGGCAGTGGGCCCCCATACAAAAAGTATATATCCACCTCCAATTGAGGTGAATTTTCTCACCTTGAGTCCATAGTGCACACTTACCATTTATCTTGTCTGCAACTGGTGTGGTCAGAGGCTGGGATCAGCTTAATCTGGGGGTAAGTTGTGCTTACTAATCTGAGCTAACTCACACACCAACATGGATGCCCTTAGCAGACAACACCTTCCTGGGGAGTCCCCAGCAGACAACACCTCTCTGGAGAGTACCTACCAGGCTGATACTTCTCTGGAGAGTCCCCAGTGAAACCATACTTTGCTGGGCACCCCAGTGAAACCATACTTCGCTGGGCACCCCAGTGAAACCATACTTCTCTGGGGACTCCCCAGGGAAACACTACTTCGCTGGGGACTCTCCAGTGAAAGAATACTTCGCTGGGGACTCTCCAGTGAAACAATACTTCGCTGGGGACTCCCCAGTGAAAAAATACTTCGCTGGGGACTCTCCAGTGAAACAATATTTTTCTGGAGATTCCCCAGCAAACCAGTACTTCCTTCGGGACTCCCAGCAAACCAATACTGTTCTGGAGACTTCCCATCAAAATAATAATTTGCTGGGGACTCCCTAGCGAGCCAATACTTCACTGTGGACTCCTCACACATAGGGCGCTGATACAGAAATTGCCAAAGGTTGTGTGGTTCTCACAGCCATCAGTGGATGTATTCACAGCCTTTTACAGCTCCCCAAGGGTTGTGTGAGCTGGCAAAACCTTTGAGAAGGTTGTGAAATCCCACACAATCCTGTTTTGAGGGCTGTGTCAGTGTCAATGCCACTAAAACAAGGTTGTGTGTTTATCAACATTCAAAACCTAAACATCCTCATCTTTTGAATATTTTTACATCTTTGAAGTATCACTCAACTTGGGTGAAGAATTGACCACATAAAATTTCATCATAAATTCCGCCAACAATAACCTCAGTGACTTGGGATTTGCAGGGTGCCTCCACCATGCACTTCTGCACCCATTGTTTGATCTTTTTCATTGTTTTAAATGGGTATCTTGGGATAGAATTCAAGGCTTCAACAAACCATGACACAGAACCTGTCATCATGAGGTCTGCCCCTGCGGATTCACCAAATGCAAAGGTCTTTGATGGCACCCAAGATGTAAAGGCTAAATCTGCTGTCATTCTGCAGAGGATTCAGGAAGAAGAAAATGAAGCAACTCAAACCACAAAACAAGGTCCACCACTCACAGAGTATTTGGAAGCAGGAAGTTCTGTCCATCCCACCTTATCACACTCCTCTCCTCGTGAAGCCTTGAAATCAAAAGAGAAATATTTTGATTTAAATGAGGGTATTGAACTGGAATCAAGTTTTCACGAAAAGAATTTAAGGCGTCCTGTGCTGATTTTTTGGAATTGGCTCAAGCAGCTTTGGTTTAGACTGGGGGATAGGTTTTATGACAAGATTTTCAAAAGAAAACTTGAGAATGTTTACAAAACTCCATCAAATAAAAGCATTTATGATCCAGGTAAGTACTCCTGTCTATATATCTATCAAAATAAACTTGTTAAATTTCTTGAACACAAGCTTAGCAACAATTCATTGATTGCTGATCTCAATGCTTTTATTCAAAAGCACCATTAAACCGCTGGGATGGTGAGTGATACTCAGCAATCAAATCTCTCAAAAATATTCTCATATGCTCATCATGTTTTATTTTGGCTTTTTCAAAACAACAATTGTTGCAGTTTTAGATAGTATGTACTTAATTCACAACATTTCTCAACATGAAGCTTTCAATCATGCTGTCAAAAAATTAACTGGAAACTTTCTACTTCACAGATGTTGAAATGAAACATGAAGCAGTAAATTTTAAGAAGAAGTTACTTGAAGATTTTCGTAGCCATCCCATTTTTTTGAAAGACAACGAAGAAATGGTGACCTCTCCTGAACTCACCAGATTAATGAGATGGTTTGAAAAATTTGAGGTACCAAAAGATTGGTTCAATAGTGATTACAGCCTCCTAGTTACTTCACTTATAGAAAAAGTTCAGACTGAGGAAAAGCTAGATTCAGAGGACATCTTGACACTTCAAATTATCAAATACATTGGCTTCTTCAATGCACCAGCCCGAGAAGTGTTCAAGAGCAAAGCCCGTGGTCGGAAACACACTCAAGAGGAAGTACCTGTGCCCAAAGTTTGGAGAAAGCTAATCACTGCCGACCTTTTATTTCAAGATTTTCCGCGGCAAACCCTTTACCCTCACAGGTATCATGGCTTATTGGAACAAATCAGTATGGGTAAGTTGCAACTAGCAAATGATCCACAATTTCTAAAAGATTTGGTCAAAGGTTGTTAACCCCATTATTATAAACATTTTTTAATCTAGAATGGCGGGAAGAATTTAGGAGAAGATTTATAGCGGGAAAGCTGACCTACGCAGCGGCCAAACCCCCACCTGGTTTTCGAAGGAAGGAAGAAAGGCAGCTTCGGAAGATCTTTGGAGAGCTCAATGATATAAAGTTCATCTCAAATTGGCCCAATTCTGGTGAAGGGTTTTATATCAACCCTGAAGGACTGGTCATGAAATGTGTCAATTTTTTGGCTCAACAAGTGCACCTTCCCCCTGAGGCTGATCCAGACTCTAACCATAAACATCCCATCAAGTTGGTCTATAAAATTCTGAATCACATTTATGAACATAGCAAAGCAGATTTCAATACACAAATATTAATTGAGAGGCTAATAAAGCGGAATATTTATTGCCAAAAAACTCTTTACGCTCATGTCCTTCTGAGACAGCGTTTTACTCCACAAGAGTTTGCTTCGTTGACACTCTTAGAAGAGATTGGATTCCTCAATCTCTTGACCCCTGGAATGATGAAACATCTGCAAGAGGGTGGGTGGAATTTCTTTCTGTTATTATATTGATTTCATGATTGTTCATTTCATATTTCACAAATTTTAATTTTATCTTGCTTTTTGAATCCACCAAGTCATGGACAGGAAAATCATGTCAAAAATGTTGTGCAGTGGCAACGAAGAAGAAGGTAAGTCAAGCTATCTGCTCTTTTTACGTATCTATATTTAAGTCCCATCATTTTCCCTGTCACTAAGCTTGTCTGTCTCCATTGAACTCACCTCTCAAACTTGCAAACAAATTATTGCACCAACAAAAGACGTCTCTCACTCTGCACAAGGTATTTCAAAAATGTGAATGTCATCTATGCATAGAAATTGCTGATTGAAATCTGACTCTCTCAGACAAGCAGGAAATACTACCTTTGGTGATACTGAATCCAAATTCTGATCCAGCAACTGATAAACGCTTGGATGAACAGCTTGAACTTACCATTGAAAGGCTAGATAAGGTTGGTTATGATCTGAATGAAATCAAAAAAGGAAAGATTCCTAGGAGCCAGCACAAACCTCTTACCCAAGAGCAAGATAAGCTATTATCAAGTCTGATTGGGGTGGTATTACAAGGACCTCGTATCTGGCGAAGCATGCGAGAGAGACTTATCAAACAGCCAGATCTCAAGGTGAAAATTTTTGGCCTTCTACGTCAAAAAGCAGGCTTGATATGGACACAGCGTGATGATAGAGGGAAACCAAAAAGAAGCTATGGCCTTGCAGATTTTTTGCATCCCATGGACAAAGGTAAAGCTTCACATGTCTCACTTAAAAGGCCTACTCAAAGAAAATTGGTGCTTTGAAGGTCTGATGAGTTATTTTTCTGTGAACCACAAATAGAAACCTCAGAGTTCATGGGAAGAATGGAGCTAATCATCAAGTTGCAAGACTTAGTGGATGATAAATTTAACAAAAAGCTGATTGATCGGGAGGCCGCAAACGATATCTCTGATTTCCTGCTGAAGATGGAAAAAATTTGGCTAGAAATCAAATGGAGCTCTTCAAGGTGGGGGGCCTATGATATTTCCCCTGTGGAATTATCAAAAGATGCACTAAGGTTGATGCGTGAACATGGGTTTGGAAGACTTCCTGCGGATGTTCATGAATTATTAGTGAACTTGATAGCCCATCTGACTTATGCTGATGGCACTGGGCATTTAAAAGACATGGATTACCTGGCCTTTCAGGATTCAGTTGACTACCGTGCATTTGCCTTTTTTCAAAGAGTGGTTCCTGAAGCTGCAAACAATATGCTGAGTTCTGAAAGAGAACTCCTGGATGGTTTATCTGGGGAAATGCAAAGGGGCTTGAAAAGATTGGAAAATGAACCAACTGTATACACCCTTTAAGTGAAACTTACGTTGAGAATATTTAACTCCAGTAAATTTGAAACCTGGAAAAATCCCCAGAGATATCCAAGAAGAATTTGTTAAATCCACAGGGAAAAAATGGAACAAAAAAGGACAGTTAAGTTTTGGTATCATGCATAGCATGAAGTATAAACCAATATTTTAGACTCATGTAGAAATTATGCCTTGTACCACTACATTCTGTATATGTAAGGATTTATTTACAAATTCTTTAATTTGTTTTCTTGTTTATGTATCTTGCTTGTCAAGATGTGTGAGTCATCATTACACTCTACCTGTCTGAACATATGAAGTCAAATAAATCCTTTTTCTTGTATCTATATTACCAGATAGATTTTTCATGATGGGAAAGTGTAAATAAGGTTTAGAAGTTGGGTCACTGTTATGTGACTTCACTGTGGAGGTATGTATAATGGTCAAAATTAAATGTAAAACTCACAACCACATTTCCTTTTCATCCTACTGATCAGTGAAAATCCAGTGCAATTCATTTCACATTGTTCTTCAAGAGCAAAAGTTCTATACCTTTTGTCAAAATCTTTCATCCAAAATTAATTTTGTAAAATTAATTTTACACTTCCAGAATAATTGGCTGGGATGCACCCAACCAATTAAATATAAATACAAGGTACGTAACTTTGGATTATATTTCATTGGTTGATATCAATCAATTTTGAATTGTTTGGGTGGATACCAGTTTACCTGGGCTAACCTCAACCCAGCCAAATATGCTGGCAGTGTTGACTAGGTCCCATTGGGATACCCAGTAATGTCATAATCTAGGAAAATTTGATGTGGTTCAGAGCTATAGTGTGACAGCTACACATTAGTGGTAATCAAAATTGAAAAACATCATTTCATAAATGTATAGACATGAATGTTTTGGAAGGGATGTGATTACATAATCCCTGCCAAAAGCCATTTATGCTTAGGAATTTATACATCAATTTTGAATACAACTATTGCTATCTCATACACTACCTGAACTAATTGCTTGGACAGGCAGGTCTGACAAGCTCTTGGACCGGTCTGTCCAAGCAGTCCTTGGACTTGGCTGTCCAAAAAGAGGTTGAGCATGGCTGTCCAAGCATATGGCACTGCCAGCATAATTGGCTGGGATGAGATCACCCCAGTTAAACTGAGATGCACCCAATCAATTTAAACTTGGTTAATATTAACCAATGAAATAGAATTCAAAGGGGGGTAAATTGGATTTTTATTCAATTGGTTCAGATCAACCAACTTCAAATTGGTTTAGTTCATCCCAGTTTAACTTGGATTATCTCAGCCCAGTAAATTATGCTGGCAGTGTGGTCTGCCAACTGCTTGGAAAAGCCAGTTTGACAATCTGTTGGACCACCATGTCCAGGAACTGCTAGTCCAAGGACTTTTTGGACTGGTTTGAGAACTTATTTGGGACAGGTGGCAGTTCTGTGAGGGGGAAATAATAGTTATAATATTCCAAGTGAGTATTACAACTGTTACGGGGGATTTGAAAGACCTGCCCCTCTATTTACTACACAAGAGTTTGTGGTTCACACTTATGAAGTGCAGCCAACTTGTGGTTCATGGTTCTGCAAAGAGAAATGAATATGCAAACGCAGATATGGCCACATTGTGGTTCTAAGATACAAATATGGCCGACTTGTGGTTCCAAACATGCATAAGCATTCAATGTAAATCTGTCAAAAACAGATGCCTTGTCCTTGTGATATCCCTGTGACAACTGATATCTGTGTATTCTCTCCTCCTGGGTATACTATAATTAATGGTGCCATCTGTCTCAGATGTGTGATGTCATATGTGACTAATTATACTATGTATTTATATATATGCATGATATGTGAACCTTCTGTATGTACTTAGATGTAAACAATGTTACATATAACTTATGTAACATTATTAATATTTCAAACCTGGATATCTTTTGACTGAGCGCTGCTAGGGTAGTGATTCCAGTGAGTGACTATAGGTTAAATGGGATGGAGAATTCAAATATGCAATAATATCTCTAAGATTATTGCTCCTTCTACATGTTTAATCATGACTTTATGTAATTGTGATACTTGAAACCATTTGGCACACCACACCAGCCTGTCCAAGAAGTTAGTTTTGGCAGTTGAGATAGTGTACTGGTATCCCTATAGTGTGGTATGCTTCTACTTGTAACACCCACAACTCAGCCTGTATTATCTATTTATATAGTCTAGTTGCTCTCTTGATTTTTGTCCTAACTTACTGAATGATGATTACATGTTGACTCAACATGCTTGGACCATGTCCTTGACATCTTGACATCTCTCTTAGCTCTTGTGTCACCCAGTTACCCTCAATAAAAAATATAGTTTCTACTTAACATAAGTCATAATTCGTACTCCCTAATGAGACCCTCTGAACAGTGGCATTTAGAAATGGAGTGGATTTTCTTCCAGTGCTCGAGGGCACTTCAATGAACTGAGAGTGGATTCAAAGGGTGCATGTATGGCCCATATTCCTTGTTTCTATGCCCCCAGTGGTATAGTCTTTTGAGTATCACAAATGTGACAAAACTGTGAAGTAATAGAGGCATGGAAACCATCCAAAGTGTACTCCGACTCCTGTTCGTGAGGAGGTAAGCGCGACGCGTATGCTGCGCGCGTCCCTCGTCAAATTCAACTGGGGCACTGACAGTGTGGCATTGTGACAATTACCACTCGTTTATTATATTTATTTGCTATTTCAAACGCTTTGCGCAACATCGCCCAAGAGTTGCTGGATACCATCAACCTGGAACACTCACATATTTTCTTCATCCTGGGAGACCTGAAAATACCGGCCACCATTTGACTCCGAATTACAATATCGTTTTCTACATTTCTGTTGTCCCTGTACAATTTGATATTGAGACCATCTATAAACCATGGGTACCGCTTGTTGTAAACCTAGTAAATTCGAGTAAGTTTGCGTGTTTTTCAAAATTCCAGACAGGAGGGTGACCTACATATATAAATAATTGATTTTATTTTTTTTAATTTGTTTAATTAGTGGCGAAGGGCATCAATTGACTGAGCTCTCAACATCCACGACCAAACAACCTAGTGCGACACCAGTGCCGAATGCGAATCCGACCGGGAATGGCGCGGCTCAAGAAGAAGACCCAAGACGAGCGGCAGCAGCAGCAGCTGAGGCACGAGCACAAGCGGCTAAGGGTAGGGGAACTAAAGGGGGCGAGATCTCTAAAGCTCTCTCTCATCAAGCTGCCGATGGCGGTCGGGTCGACGAAGCTATTGCGGCTGGGAGCCAAAATACGAATCAAAAACCTCTAGTCGTTCGTGGAAAATTCCATTGTTTCTTTTCTCTCCATCCTTCGTTTCATAGGATTACTTGCTGAATGCTCACTTTTCGGCCTTCGTGGTCTTCCTCGACTTGAATACTTCTCCACTAGTGGGATTGAAGTTCTATACATGGGCTCCTGTCTCCGGACTGACTCGCGGAGTATTTGTAACATTAATCTGCAACCCCTTTGGTTTTCTTATTTTATCAACCTTTGCTCGTTCTTGCCTGTTTTAATCTCCCCCTCTGTTTGCGTGAGGTGGATTCCGATAGTGCTGAAATCAATTATTAGAAAAACTATTGCAGAAGTACTTAAAATACACAATATCGCAACCCTTCATCTATTATTGCTATCATTACATTTGGAAACAAAATTAAAATTATCTAGCTCGAATTTGTGACTTGAAGAAAAGCTCTATGTTACGGTGCTTCTCAAATCAAAAAAATATGAAAATCTGGAAGGGTTGCTGCAAGCTAAAAATGTTTGTGATGTGAATAAGGTCTTCAATTACGCGGTTTCCAGGGTACACCAGATTTGATTGCCTCATCAAAGATCGCCCGCCAGTTTGTTTGACGCGGGACAGCATCTAAATCGGCTTGAGAAGGCAAGCCAACCGGAAAAACCTATGGAAGACGTTCAAAGAGAATGAGAGAAAGATGTGGGCCAGTTTTTTTTTAATTTTTTTGGAAAGTATCATGTAAATACAAGGTTCGAGAATCATACCTGGACAATGGGCCCACATCGAACCAATAAGATGGCCACACCGATCCCGCCTTTTTCTTTCACTCTCTTTCGAACGTTTTCGATCTCTTCCAAAGCACCCGACATTCCCGGATTCGAATTGAAGAAGTTTTCCGAATCCAAGGAACCAACATGAGCGACCGAAAATTTGCGATGAATAGGTTTTGCATCGATGGGATCCTTGTGTTGTATACCAGTCCCTTGATCCTTATGATCATTGTCTGTTATCTCCGTGAATTTTTCGCCCCCGTCTTGTTCGGTTGACGTTAAACTTATCATTAATAAGATCTGTGTCGAGTTTTGTGGATTTCGGATTAAATCTAATCCATGTATAGCCGCAAAAATGATCAGGTTCTTGTGGAATTCGCACCTATTCGTATATGAATGTGTCCCAAATAAAATATCAGTTTAGACATAGGAACACGTCTGGCAGCGATTATCAAGCTGACGTACCACTTTTTCAATAATGCTTCTACTTCTGCTCTCCGTTTCTCAAAATGGGCATTACCGAGGAGATTATTCGAGGGAGAGACTAGCGGATTGAGAGGGTCGGACGGATCGGCAGTGGTTTGCTGAAGGTCCTTGAAATTGCCACAAATCAATTTGTGCGTTTTCCAATTCGCCTTTTGACATTTCTGATCACAATAGTAAAAATTAAGGTCATTGGAATCTCGATTTTGCTGGATAGGTGGTATTCTACATTTGCTACAAATCTTCAGTTCTGCGATAAGTTTCTGTTTCGAGCATTCTCTACATCGGGCGAATGTTTCTTTGGATGATGGATGGGCAGAAGAAGCTGAATTGGATGGAGAGTCGGTGGATGTCTTCTTCTTGAGGCTTGAGTAGGGCGAGAGCAAGACCTTCTTGTGCTGGAGATAGATGACGAGGAGGGAGATGAAGCTGAGGATGCTGAGTGCGACGGTCGATCGGTCGATTTTTCCCAAGAATTCCATTTCCAGTTTTTGCTGAGCCAGCGCCTGTTGACGACGAGGGATTAGAGGCCGTTCGGCGCGGGACCTGTATTTCAACTCAAACTCGCGGTCCCCCGAAAAAGTTGAAATATTCTTGAGATAGAGTTTTTCAACAGATGAAAAGGGGTAGCCTGAGGACCCCTTTTTCCCTTTCTCAATAGTTTGCTGTAGGTTGTGGGGGCCTTGACGCGCTTTGAGTGAAAATTCACCTGGTGGGATGGGATGATGGGTTGGTGTTTTCCGAACTCCTGAGCTACTTAAAACCTATTTCTTCTCTAGTAGTCTCTGCGTTATCCTTTCCTCTTTCTCTTTTTAGATCTCGTCTCTTTCCATGTTATATCTCTCTTTCTAGAAAACTATTTCCTTCTTTTCTTTCTCTCTGCTTCCTTTCTTCTCTTTTTCCTTTTTCCTTTTTTTTTCCTACTTCTTCTTTTATCTTTCATTTTCTACACACCACACGTGCTCCTATGTCTCAAGTCTCGTCTCTATGTGTTATATGACGTTATTACTTTATTTAAAGAAGGTATTTGTATATACATGTCACAAGTTAGATAGATAGTGCGGTATATGAAATCAATAGCACTTTTTTAAAAAAAAGAAAGAAAAAAAAACAGATGAAAAATACTCTATTTGCTTTGGGCAACAGTGGGCCAGTTACGCTAACCATAGTGTTAGCTTTTT
>LUKR01000270.1:9134-22239 GCA_019395275.1 Puccinia brachypodii | reverse complement strand
ATGAAAAAGCATAGAAATGTCCTGGTAAATGCACTACTGATGCAAATATACCATTGAAAAGCTTTCAACAAACAATACAGGAAAAGAGAAAAGAGTGTTATTAATTGGTGCCAGCATCAGACTCAAAATGAATGCATATTTTAGAGGTTGAGAAAGACAAACATATACCAAGACAACTTTCCAGATTAATCAAAACAGGAGATATATATTACATACATAGAAGATTGATTGATGGTAATATAAATAATGCAATGATTTACAAAAGAAAATGTATTTTAGTTTTTTTCTTCTTTACTTTTACACAACAGTTGAGAGTATCAAAATATAGTGACTAAAATACAGCTGAGCAGATTAAAAGAAGAAGAAAATGTGGATTGAAGAGCGAGGATAGCTAGGGCTGAGTGAATGATTTTATAGGAAACCAAAGAATTTAATCATCTTGCTGTTTTTGGCAGGGGGTAAGTTGCGACCGATAAAGCTCCTTCAAAAAATGGAAAATAAAGGAGTGAATGTGTGTAAAAAGATAAGGAGAGAGAGAGAGAAAGAGAGATATGGGACGTACCCAGCACAGATCCCAAAGCCGAAAATAATTCCACCCAGACCAATGAATTGCCAAGTTTTGAGACTAATGGCTCCTTCGATGTATGTCCACCAGCGAGTAAATACAGGGCGATTGTCATCGTCATTATTTGGGTTATGTTGATGATGGACAGGTTTAGCAGGAGGGAGTAGGTTGGCATGATCGTCGTCATCTTCACCAACCGCAGAATTAAAAGTGGAAGTCGGAAGGTCTGCATGGCCCGGTCTAGGTTCATCGGGATCTTCCTCCTCCTCCTCTTCTCCATCGTTCCCACTACTGTTGTTACTAGTCGACAGCCATTCAAACTTGCCGATCTTAGCCATCGCTTGTAAATTGGTGATCGCTTGTATGAACTCTTGTTTGTGATCCAATGTTCGGGTCGAGGATGAGCTGGTACCTGTGTACGCTTTCCATGTAGGGGGATTAGATCGAACCCCTTTCGTGGCTGATAGTTTGGAGGGTGGGCCTAGATCTGAGCTCGGTCTTGTATGTGTGGTTGTTGTTGTTTGAAGTTTAGGGATAGTTGTTGGTTTGCTAGTTACGGTTGAAGAGATGGATTCGGTCGGTCGCATCGCTCTCCGACTATTGCTCATGGCTCGTCTTGGGTGGTTGTTTTGGGCCGTGGTAGTAGTAGTTGAAGAAGAGGAAGGCAGATGGAGTGTTGCAGGGACGGCGAAGGCAGCCTCGAGGAAGAAAGAGGATGAGGATGGGCTTCGACTGTTGCGACTGCTTTCTAGCTGCTCGGCACTTTTCCTGCTCGGAGATGGTCTCAGATCATCCTCATCCAACATCCTTGTCTTCCCTCGTCCGACGCCCTTATCTCCCCGCTTCCAAGCTTGAGGGTCGAAATTTGTAGACGAATCGCTCTCTCCTCCAAGGGACTGATTGGAGTGCTCCGGCAGAAGTAGATGTGTCGAAGGTGAATCGGCATCGGTGTATCTCCTGACTTTAGATTTCGATGATAGAGATGTTGAGCCGGTTAGGGGTTGCTTATTGGTTGTGCGAGGGTGTGAGATGTTTGGGATAGATAGCTTCGTCCAGTCCGATTCTGCTTGCTCTTCGGCATGGAGGCTTTCTGCTACTGATTCCATTATCTTGCGATCAAGTTTTCTGGTCGTTCGTCGTCGCTCGTGGTGGTCAGTAGAAGGCTGAGGCGGGGAGGGTCAGCCCCCAATCTGGAGTGCCCGCACTCAGACTGCAGTCTCCGCCCGGCGCGGGTCCCCCGGGACCACCACCCGTGGGCCGTCCGCCGCGGCGGATGCACGCTATGTGGCTTCTCACCCCGACGCGCTGAAGTAAAGCGCGCCTTTCGTTTGCCATCACTTGCATAATTTTCAAGTACAAGAGAAGGCAATTATTCCGTATTCATACATACAGGGCTTCGATTGAAGCCTATTGAAGCACGAGCTAGTACGGTACTCGCGTGGCGTTGGCGTTTGTGTAATGTGCCAAGGACAAGTTGCGAAGGGGCACAACGGCAAACACGGTTAAAGTAGCGTAGGTATGTATTAAAACAAGAAGCATCTGAACGATCAAAGCATGCGTGATCCGCGGGAGCTCACAGCCCGTTTCAATATCGAAAGGTTCTGTGGACGGAAGTCCCCAATGAGCCTGTGGCCACATTCGATTTCAATGGGTTTTCAACGAGAAGATGAGGAAAGCCAAAGACGTGAGCATGGGTTTTACCGATTACGCATTTTCAAGTTAATAAATATGGCGCTGGGGCGTTAATTAGCATTGTGGGCATAGTTGAGCCCGGTGGAAGAAAAATTGGTATATGCGGACTGCGGAGGGACAGCCGGTGCACCAGCAATTTCGGAGCATGAATAAATCTCCCCCTTCGGGTCATTTCCTCCTACCGGCTGTCTCTCCCAACACTACTATCAGCTATACGTCTTACCCGATCATAGGAAATCATGCGCGCTCGAACATGATTTTATCACAACCGACGATTTGCAGCTTTGCGGCTTCTTAAGTTTCCTCCAACAAAGTGTTTTGACCTCCCCCGATCACACAAACGCACTGGGAAAAGGTCAAGAACGCCGAGCAGAGCTTGCGAATGGTGAAAATCCAAGCGATGCTCCCAGCCCACCTGGAGCTGGATCTTCGGGTAATGGCCGCCCCAACCCGGAGCACAGGCCATGTAGCTGTCCTGACCCTCATTGCTGCTGATCTGAAGTAAAAGTATGTAAGGCAAGCTTTTTCGCTCATACGTTTGGCGATTGCATGCTCAAATAACCAGATCGGAAAACCAATCCTTCTTAATCCCGCCGAAGAAACCAGCTACCCATGGTCCCCTAGCTAATCCTCCGACACCCAACCTTTCGCAAAATCTTGACTATGAGACCAACCTCTAAATCGCGCCCTTGGTCCAGCTTCAATCGATTCTTGTCGGGCTTGCGATTATCAAACGGATTCTCGGTCACAGTTGATCTTAATGTAGTTAAAACTTCTTGTTTCCCGTTTGCTTCTATACACATAGAAAGTCGAGTATTTGTTTCTCCAAGAACCTGTTAATGGAGATACAGTAGAGAGAAGTTCGGGAGTTTGGAGTCATCACAACCTGCCTGCCTGCGTGTCTTGAAGCAGGGACAATATTGTCTCGAAAGAACTCACTCTCTTCCAATAAGCTGTTAAGCAAAGACGCCCTCTGGACTTTCCAAGGGCGTGTCTCATACCCTGGGTATCTGTTGTACCGATTGCTCAAAAGCTACTGTTTAAAATGACCATAAACACGTTGTAACACACCAGGACCCCGGAAAGCCCCCCCTAAGCCACCTCATGTAAATCCCGGAGATGACGGGATTTTGGTACCCAGGGGAACCTGATAAAACCTACTACCTTTGGTTTACCATCCGATCCCAATCTTTCGAGCAGCACGCAATCTGTTGTATAATCTTTAGTACTTTAAACCTCTACCCTAGACCCCTTGGTGCAGCATGAATCAATTCTTGTCAGACTACCAATAAATTAACAGATTCCCAGCCACCATCGAGTCTCTATTTAGCTGCGGCTTATTGTCTCCTATTTCATGTAGTAACTACAGCCCGTGACAAGTTTACAAACATGAGAAGAGTAAAGTTTGATAACGCAGAAAGATTATAAAATTGAGGGTTTATCTCCAATTGGTTATCGACTGTAATCAACCCTCATCAACCGGTCTGTCTCCCACGGACCCACGCCTAGAGCTTGGGTGGTAAGCCGTTGCCTACCCCATATGATTGAGAACCCGCTTCCCCCCCTCCAAATCCAGAGGGACTTTGTTTCCCTTGCGTGAGCAGTCAAGAGATATCACCATGGAATTTTGCTTGTGAAGTTATTCCCGCCCAGCTGAGAACTTTTTCAAGACTCCCGTCTAATGAACTTCACGTTGGACAATCTACTTGGTCTTCCCTGGAAGTGAGTGAGAGCTAAGATACACCCAAACTTTTCTCCTATGAATCTTGAATTGTATTTCAGTGCTCACTTTCTCCTTCATAATAAAATCAAGTATACTTGACGACTTAATCAACTACAAACCGTCCGCACAGGGTAAGTTGGTCCGGTGCTTTTGGTCCATCGGTACTGATGCATCTATGCATTACAGATCCTTTCCTGCGGCACTTGAATCACCTATCCCTAACTCTTCCAAAAAAAAAAGGATGGCTCTCCAGTCCTTCAAGTATTGGTGGGTGGGATCTGCACGCTCCTTGGCGAATTTTCATCTTGCTATCCACCAGGAATGACATTGGCCATGCTGGAGTGACCGCTGTCGGCCTGGTTCGCTGACTTCCCGGGACGGCGCTAAGTGCGAACCGTTGGATGGGCAAGATAGACAGAAACACCTGCGTGATGCTGTAATCTTCGGCCGCGGGGACGCGTTTCTGCTGGGTCAGTGCGCTCGCGGCTGCGCATCGCGTTTTGCAGATTTCCTGTGCGTTCGCCCATGAGCTTTTGCATACATAGATCTGCCTCGTCTTTTTCGCCGTTTCCATCGTCCAGCAAGACGGAAATAGTGTACACCAACTTTCAGCGCACATTCAGCAGGATCGATACGAAGTTACTGGTGTCCAGGAAGTCCAAAACTGGTGTCCAGGAAGTCCACAGGAGAAGAAAGAACCAAAGGGAACTTCTACTATGCACCTTTCACCAGTATATTTACTGGGTGGAAAGTGGTCGACGAGACGGCGGATACTAATTGGGTGGTGATAACAAAGGGGACCAAGCCACATAAAACGGGTCGCACGAGTCCATAATGTTACAAGAAAAGAGACAAGACACACAAACGTTTCGCGTAGAAAACACATATGATTGTACTTCATCACCTGCTACCGCGATACGGAGTGATATGAAAGGTAAAGAGAGAGTTGGGGGAGCGGCGACAAAGGTTCTTTTTTTCCGTCCCATTCGTGCACTAAAACATGGGGTTTGAGTTCGAAGGAGGTCTTCACGGATGAGAGCAAAGCGATGGATCAAATCCTGGAGAGATTCTTTACCGTCCGCCGGAGAGGAGATCGGCCATGCTGGAATGACCGCCGACGGGTTCTCTGACTTTCCTAGAGGGCACGAAGCGCGAGCCGTCTGGCATCATGACCCGGGGCAATTCCTCTTCCTCGGCCGCGGGAGCGGGTGCCTCCTGGGGGGTCGGCGCACTAGGCGTCGCGGCTGCGTTGGTCGAGCTTTGTTGAGTGATCGGGGGTGGGACCCAATTCATGGCATCGCTCTCGCGGTCGCCTCCGAGCAAAGAAGCGATTTGTGCACTACCTCCACCTGTTGTCAAACAGAAGAGTCACGGATCAGTATCCAACACCCATCCTGCTGCTTGTATGTAAATATTACTTACCAGGTTGTTCACGGACCTTGCGGGTCGGAATGAACGCCGGAAGATCTGACTGTTGAGAAGATGCCACGGGGGCCGCCGCCGCCGGGCTTGGTTTGACGAGGTTATTCTCGCCCTCAGAGAGCACGCCACAGGTGGAGAATTTGGGCAGCTTTTTGAGCTACATGCATCACAACGTTCCGTCAATCGGCAGAGGATCAAGTCAGCTTGGTGAGGTCATACATTCTTTGTTTTGCTGTTGTCTCCTTCAGAGAAAGGCTGATTATCTGGATTCTTTTCATCCTGGAGAGTAGGAGACTCACCTGGGACATATTCGGGTCCACTTCGAGGTCCAACGTCTTCAAGAACCGCACCAAGGACTCTTTAGTGAACACGATCGATGTTGTCCAGGGCAACATACCTTTCAAGGGTCCCGGGTTGATCGACGTCATTGGAATGTAAATCAGAACTGTGACTCCTTTTAAGATATGGGAAACTTCAAGACCCACCGATCTCGGCTTGCCAGTCGCGCTCGTTGCTCGAGAACTTGGCGGTCGGTGTGAATGTTTGAGACATATTGCTTCGTGTTGGGGCTGATGTTCTGGCGTGGTGGGTGGGAGGAAGCCAGCTGGGCCCACTGAGGGATCTCCCCTCGAGCCCCCGCCCCCGACCGCAACCGGGGGGCGGCAGTGACTGACTTCCCATCGACCCCCCAAGCTACCCTCGGCGGTGAGCGAGAAATTACAACAGCCAGAGGCCCTCTGGTTCGAGCGATCTAACGACCTGGATGGCCGACTCGGCCGCTCCTGATAAAGCAACTCGCGAGGTTAACGGCCAAGAATCTCAATCGAATCCGTCGGGGCAAACGGGCGCGAATGGTGCCAGTACATCCCAAGGGGAAGTCGACCCTGAGATGTTGCGTCGGTTGGAGAACGCCAAGACAGAACTGGCCATGAATCTAGCCAAGAAGAAGAAATTGGATAAGGAATTGGTACCTAGGATTTCAATTCTGATCGGATTAATCAAGGACCTTGAAGTGGCAAAAGATGCTGATATATCACATGGGTTGATTTTGCTTTCGACCATATAGTCCGCTTTGGAAACGACACTCTACTGCCATGAGACTGCATACCTCACCGACCCATCCGCGAATCTGTTTGGAAATATCGTCAAGGGTTACGAGGCCTACGTGAAAGCGCCACCTTCGACTAGCATGGCGGGAGATCATCATTCGACAAGAAGGAAAAGGGCATATACGAATACCGTTGGTCCGAGCGGACCGACAGAAATGGTGGGGGATGCCGAACGGATATTTTCAAAGAGTAGCGGCTCTTATGCTCGGGTAATACCACCTTGCCTTCCTTCTGCCAATTTCTGTCAATTATTTCCTTGATTGTCATCGCGTTTTTTTCCTATCCGCTGAAATGTTTCTTTCTTCTCGGGGCCGGTTGTAGGCTTTAGAAGTGCGGACCAAAGAACACGAGTCTGCCGTCACTTCTGAACAAGAATCCGTCGTCCCTACTTTACATCCCCCCGACTCACGCAAGAAGTCAAGATCTTAAACGGCTTGTTTCCTATCCTTTTGGGTTTTTGATGATCATTTCTCGTAATCCTATACCTCCATTGTTGTAAAGCCAAAACAAAACGAAAGCAAGTAAGGCATTTTTCACCGATTTGGTTCATGTGAGTTGAGCTTCAAGCATTTCATTCTTTGTCCTCCCCCCACTTTTTTTGTCAATTCGTGATTCGAATAGACTTGCGGAACGGTATTTTCCATTCTTATTATCTTTGCGAGCAAAAGAAAAATTGTAATTTAAATCCTACTGAGGCTCAACAGGGCTACATTGATAGACTGTACACAATTCAATTGGAAATATATGAAGGCCAAGACATCAGGAAATGTACGATAGTCTCAGCCTCAGTGATGATACATTTGCCATCCCACCCCAAAAGCGTTTCTGAAGATGGAAACACTCCACATGCATTACTGGCAAATGTCAACATAGAAGAACTCCTGTAATTTAAATACTACATCTGGTCACATGCCAGCAGATAAATATCAAATTTTCATAACCGTACAATGTTGTGTATCCTTTCTTTCAGTGAAGTAAAAGTAGAGTTGAAGTAAGCTACAATTAGACTACCAATTTCAATGATTCAATCCATCATGATCAGGCAAGCCATGTCCCTGATTACATAGATTAGCCAGGACCACACGTAGCCAATTTGTTTTACTGGTGGGAAAATGCAGAGTAAATGTTACACGACCAATTGTAGTTATAAATGTAAGCCATCCAGACACGGTGTGGAGTCTTGGGAGAGATTGCACATTTAGCCAGCCTGGTTTTTCAATCAGCATGCTTGATGGAACACCAAGCCAAGAGGTCTGTCAAAAAGCCGTCTGGTGGTGTTGATGCTGCCTCGTCAGATTGTGTGGGCAAAAGTATAGCAGTAGGAACTTTATCGACCCGGGAAGCTCCCTGCCGGGGTGGGGGGATGTCAATTTTCAGCTCATCGAGGTTCTAGACAATCAGATGGCTTGTAGCTACCGCCTCAACATCGACAAACTGGGATGTATGCAAAGAAGTAAGGCATTAGATGCCCCTTTCAGCGCTAGTTCAGAGTAGCCATTGCTATAATGGGCCCAGCGCTCGGGCCAGCGTATGCTTTTTTCGGGAGACCCATCAGGTTCTGGGATCTCGTCGTATGATTTTGATGCCCTCTGTAGCTCAAAGCTGGACCGAGGTTTTATGTATAAATGGCGAAATTGATATGTGCTGAGCCTGCACCAAGCAGATCCTCGGCGGTGGCAAGGATGTCTGATTGAGATTCCGGGACTAATTTAGACCTCACACATCGGTTGCCTTAGGCGCTCATAATCAATTCCCACCTGATGCTGCTTGCGGGTTGGCGATCCTGAGCACTTCCAGTGGGAATCTGCGTCCAATCAGGCACATGAGGAGATAGAAGAACCTCTATCATCGGTTGACGGCTAGCTCTTAGAAAGTAAAAGAGCCTTTATTCAACAGGCAACTTCTTAGGTAGCACGCACATCTTTTCACGTTGGACTTTTTCTTTTGTTATTTGCGAGGAGAGCTGGGTGTACCGCGCACTCCCTTTTTCCTCCGACTGGACTTATCGACTATCCTCTTCGGAGTGGAAATCAATGACACAAGATTTTGAATAAATATCACCCTAGTGGCGGATTCTTCATTGTCTGCTTTCCGGTTAGTTTGCTCGGTTTGCCCAACAAAAAAAACAACTAGGACAAAAAGGATACCCCAAAGACCCACCGGCCGTATATGCGACCAGGAATCGCTTGTGTTCTTTGAAACTTACGAAGCATACAAGTCAAGATTGTGTTACATATTTAATTCCCATAGGTCCGCAAAAAACTTCTATCAGCTGATGGCCAATGTAGGTCTTCCGCCGTTCTTTCGATGGAAAAACTTTTCATCCGGAATGCTCACAGTGTACAATCTGAACTGCGTTGGCCACAGGTAAACCTTGAAGACGTTTTAGCTGGCCAGCACCTTTCCCCCTTCACTCTTGGAGAATTCGAAGATCATTTGGTGCATGTCCAACACTCGGCGGAAAATCTGTAAGTTCTTTCCTGGAAGCAGCAGTGCTCAAAGAACTAAAGCTGAGGTAGGGTAGATCCACCATGTCAGATATTTTTACTTTTGGCTTTCTGATTACACCAAGAAATATAAAGAGTGGGAAGCCAGTGCGGACGAGCGTAAAGATTCACTTGCTGCGATACCACTAGATAATTTTGCAAGTTCACGCTACCCCTCAAGAGCTGGCGTTCGATTTCTATTGACACTCATACGGAAAGGAGCTACCCGACTGGTGCCCACGTTTGCCCGAAATGCTTTCGCTGGCAAATCAAAAGGCGAGACAACATCCGGGCCCCAGGTGCACGAACTCCAACTTTCACAAATTCCTCAAGGCTTGTCGAAAGCTCCGCTACCACAAGAATTGAAAATATCTTTTGAAAGCCTCCAATCATTTATCATTTCCCCGCGCCAATCGCATCATACACTCGAGGATTGCGGCTTTGAATTGAATATTTCCCAACAATTGAAAGATCAATTCAAACTTTGGGCTGAAAATTCCATGTCCCCCGAAATCTTCATGCCAATCAAGAAAGAGGTCATGAGCATGCTATCAGATAGTATGCGAAGTTGGTTGCTGGATTGTCCTGGAAACTCAGATAAACATCGGTAAGAGTAGATTCCTTTCTCTAACCGGCGGATACGCAAGACAAGCTCACCAAGCAATGGTTTTTATCAAACCAAATTTAGTTGACAAGTTAATTTTCTGGACAATTTGTTCTTTTTCTAACGTATAGAACAAGATTGACCATTCTGATAGGAGCGGCCTGTATAACCTTAGCGATAATCGGAACGGTGCTCTTAATGCTCAAGACAACCAACAGCGAGATCAGATTGTGCGCAGGTCCACTTGTTTGGATGGGATTTCAGATATTTTTTTGTGGGTTGTTTCGAACTTGTCCACTTATCTTCATGTTTGGATCATTCCGTCAAATCCACCTCTGCGAACTGGGGCGAGCCAAGGTAGCTGCCGCGTTAACAGAGAAAAATCTCCTATCGAAACGCCATGACTTCCTGATGAATAATGGGAATTTGACCAATGGCGTAAGTCGCACCGGCTCCTTGGCCCTTTCCGACCGTCAGCAAGGATTGCGACCATCGGAATCTGGAAGTCTTCGAAAATTTTGGGATTCAGGTCACCAATTGGAGACCTCGGACAAATTGATTGTTTACGGGCCCGACGGCCAGAATCCATCACACGTCGCGATATCCATTAACAGCTCCACCCGCAACGATATTAAGGGGTGCAATTCAACGAAGCTTACCACTTGGTCATCAAGCGTAGGAAAGTTGAAGGAGCCTAACTCCATCCGATCGCATTCCTCATCCGCTCCGATATTTGGCCCATTGACTAAAGTTTTGAGCCCCGTGACAATAAGATCTCATCGGATCAGCATTCTCAAGAGTGTGGTTTTAGCAACTTTAGTCACTGTCATATGGATTGTGCTCTGCCTTCTCCTCTAGTTCAACTGCGGCATACCCCCTCTTTTACCAAGATCCCTCCGAAACCAAAAAAAAAGAAAGAAAAACATCATACACAACATCACAAACGCTACATCCAGCCAAGCATTCATTAAACAACATCACCTGCCACCGATATTTCATTCCGCCTGAGCTATAACTGCCATACTCCAGAGCCAATCAAATTTGGAGTACCAATAGAATTCCAGTCTGATCTGACATACTAATATAATTTTACTATCATTACCAGCGTCAATCTAACATAGCTAGACCATGCCTACACTGAATTATTTCATTTCTTCTGGGATAGACAAATTTCATTATTTTTTCTCCAACTAGCTGATAAGCATTTTATTTTGATTTTCACTATCTTGATAACAACTGGTGATCAAAACCTTGTTGAACTTCTGTAAGTTGTTGGTTTTTTCTATCTAAGACCAAATTTAATCTTTATATCAATCAAAACTTGTTGTTTAATTCAATTGAAATAAGTGCATGTGTAATAACAAATGATCTATTTTTGGCAAGAATCGTAGCCCCTCTTGGTGTGTTGCTCATACATTCTTTGCTGAGTAGCAGATTATGAGACAATTTTACATTTCCCCCCTTACCTTACCTTCACAAGCAGATGCCAGGCAGCCCCTTGGATCCACAAGCAGATACTAGGCAGGACCTCTGATGGTTCTCTTGAGTTGTGCTGGAGCTGATGTTTTTCTTGTGTGATGGTGGTACTCCAAACTGCTATTTTTCTTATTCCAATGACTTCTATTCTTTTTGAAAATGCATGAACATTATATCAAATAACAAATTTCTTCTCATTTTTCTTTCTATAAATGTTGTGTTAATTCTCAGATTTAAAATTGCTAAAAAAATAAATAAGTGAAATACATACCTGTCATATATAATACACATATGAATACAGTTCTTTTTCTGTGTTGCTATACCATACTCACACCAAAAACCATGTTATAAATACATACCCCTGTGTATCCCCGCAGAAAACCATAAAAATATTGTATGTATTTGTGTATGTACAAGTGGTTTGTTGGCTTGTTTTCAAGTTTGTGAGAACCCTAATTATTAAATTAAAAAATTACTTGTTTCTACCAAGCAGTTGACATTGATTTACAATACCAATCAACATGTCTTCAGGGAGAGTCCCAATACTTTATATAGTCAAGTTGGATTTGGAGTGTGGGTGATAACAGACATGACTTGAGAAACATTAAGTATCAATTAAGCATACAAGTTACAGTGAACTCCCTATTTCCCCACATATATCACCTTAGTGGAGATGTTTTACTATGGCTTAATAAATCCAATTTTCCAATATTTTGCTAGTTTTTGTGGACTCATTTTTTGTATGGGCTACATAAGACTATGGATGAATAATTCATGAGATAATAGAGAGATAACTGTAGCATAAAATCAAGCATGACTAGGGTATAACATCTTACAGGGTTCCTAAAAGGCAGGCTTAGACTCCACTCATAAAACAATGGCCCCATTGTGGTCATCAGGGAGTTCCACTGAATGGGGTTTGGAGTATGGATGGAGACTCAACAAGAGTTTTCTTCACATCCTCTACCCTCAGGTAACCTCAAATTTTTCCTGATGGGTCTGACTGTTTGTTCAGTCCCATGTTGGACTAATCTGATGGGCTAGACAGGGGTCTGAGTGGATTGTTGTTAATGAATTCAGGTGACTTGAAACTGGCAGGAGTGTGGCAGGGGAAGGAATGTGTATGGGAAGAGGGAATGCCATTTTTTCTTCTTCCTCTGTTTCTTCTTTTGGTAAAGAAGGACTTGTGTAATCCCTAGTGAGAAATGATTTATGAGTTCAAATAAAACCCAAACATCAATTTTGAATACCACCACTCGTAGTTGAGCAAGTGAGGTCAACTTGATCAAACTGAACCCCTCAAGGCCCCCCAAAAAAAAAGTCTTTCTGTAAGATCATATAATTACTATAATTTTCTGCTTAAGCTGAGGGTAGGTAATTTTCAAATAGGATAGTATACAAAAGAAGAAGGAGCATGAAATATATTAACCATCTTCAATTGGAACACACTAAAAAAAATAAAAAAATGTTTAAGCAGTTCAGATAATTTCGACCAGGCGATGGTAGACAAGAAAGAAAACCAGTAAGGAACGAAAGAGAGAGCAATTAGGGAAATAGACAAACCATGAATTCGACATAACCACATTTACGTTTCATAGTAGAAGTTTCCTCCAACGGAATTAATAATTGAAGACTCAAGAACCCCGTATCATCGACTCTCAAAGACTTAAGGCAAATGTTTTAGGATCAATCATCAGTATCTTCTCTCATTGGTCCATTTTCCTACTTCTCTCCTTTCAAACGATTTTTTTGTTTTTTTCGAGATTAGAGAATGGGGAAGCTTGGAGTTGAGGTGTTGGTATCGGGGGAGAAGCTGACTTACTGTCTTACTTGAAACATCCAACGCTTTTTTAATTTTAAGAATATGGGATAACTTATACCTATTCATTCAAAAAGAAGAAAGAAGTCCAGAAACGAGTCAAAAAAAAAAAAACAGAAGAGAAGGGAGAGAGAGAGAGAGAGGAATAAAAAAACTGACGAATTGCGAACGAAACCCAAATGGTGTAAATCGAGAGGATCCAAACCCTC
>LUKR01000269.1:13299-23607 GCA_019395275.1 Puccinia brachypodii | reverse complement strand
AAAGTTTTCTTTTTTTTTTTTTGATAGCCTGGTTTTCATTTTTCATACATTTCAGCTTTTTGTTTTTTGTTTTTATTTCCTCATATTCATTATCCAAGGCCTATTTTCCACCCTTTCACCAAACTTCATGACTTCAAGTCTTTGATCTCCCCTCTTGGAATGAAAAAAACAAGTGGTCATAAACATCTGGTAGGTGACTGTACAACTATCATGCCCCGGGGTTTGGGGCATTCCAAAAAACAATCCTGAGCCCCGAGCCCCGGGGCATGGTCTCGGGGCGTGGCTTTGGGTTACATCCTTAGTGAGGGGTAACCGGGGAGGATAGGGAGAAACCAAGATTCTTGTGGTACGGCTTTTTGGAAAACCTCGGATTTTGAGTTGCAAAATCCGAGCTCGGCCAAAATCCGAAAAAGGCGTCCTTTTTGCGATTCTGGGATCCTGGGTTCAAATCCCAGGAAAGCTATGGTACAGGCCCTAAAATAACACTCTTAGTCTCAAGGTCAAAAGGAAAGCAGAGGATTAAAATGAAACTGTTTGACATTCAATGGGCGATAGATAGATGACCAGCAAGGGAGAAAAGCAGGGAAAGGGGTTCTCTATTAATGTTCATCGAGTGTGTCTGTTATTATATGAATATTATGTCTGTTATAAGAGTAACTCTGTTTCAACAAGTCTCTCTGAATGAAGTATTACAACGACCCGAAGCAATGTGTTTATCAACAGAAAAAGAAAAGAAGAAAAGAAAAGAAAAGAATAAAAAGAAAAGAAAAGAATAAAAAGAAAAGAAAAGAAAAGAAAAGAAACCTATGTTTGATTATGAATCGGAGCAAGTGAAATGTAAGATGTAAGAATGAGGGTGAAAGATTGGATAACTTAGGATGGGATATCTGGTGATTAGCTGTCGATAAGAGCGATGAATGTTTGCGATCCGAGAGGTTTCTGAGAAGGATAGAACGACGAGAGATAAATTCAAGTACGAGGATGTGTTAAATCTATTCAAGAGGTATGGAAAAAAACACGCGGTGAGCGGCCTAGTGGGTGTTTGATTCGGAGCGAGAAGCTAGACGCGATAATAGATCAACATACCAAGCTAAGCTCTAAGGTCCAGACTCGTCTTGCCCAGAGTTTAATTTCTCGGGGATGTTGATCTGATAGGGTAAGATTGACGACAGTAGCATCCCACCAACATTTGCGCTGGAGAGATAAGGAAAGGGGGCGGAAAGGATGTTAGCGAAGATGTGAGAGATGATAAAATAGGGTTAAGACCTACTGCAGGTTTCCTCCAGAACAACAGCAACTTCTGAGCGGTAGTCAGTTGGGCCGAGTTGACTTGTGGGTTCATCCGAGCAAGGTTAGCGGGACCGGTCATCTCGACCGTACCTTGTGACTGATGAGCGATCCCAGTCTTGAGGAGAACGAGTGCTAATGAGGTGATTGAACAGCGTTGAGGTTCTGCTGAGCGATACCCCCAAGTATCATCTCTGGTAAAGCCACTGGAGCAGCAAGAGAGTTTATTAATACTATTAGGTGAGAGAGACGACATTGGCAAAACTTACCTCATGCACAACATATCAATCAGATGTTGTTCAGCAACATTATTTTCACGTTTAACGTTACGTTGTAGGGCGGTGAAGATATTATGTTGTTCGAGCAAAGTGGCTCTACATTGATGTTTGAGTTCGGAGACCAAGTCTTGTTTCTCATTAACTAGGAGTGGTGGATCGGTTGAGGGTGGAATAGCGAAATATTCGAGTTCTTCGCGTAAGACGATGATCGCCTGTCGGTAGAATAATGGTGATGGTAGGTGGGGTTGTACTTGGACTGGCTCGAGTGGTCTGACTTGAGTTCCGTAGTAAGATAAACGAGCTTGAGAGTAAAAGTTGAGGATGTAGGAAAGACAGGAAGCGTCGAACTGGAGAAGAAGTTCCAGTGAGTACAGTGAGTTGTATTCGCTAAGCTGATGATTCTTTACTGACATCGACATAGTAAACCTCATGTTCGTCTTGGTTATCATTCGGCCCCAAGTTATTATCATTGTTGTTGTTGTTCTGCTTCTGTTGTTGGTGATGTTTCTGACTGAGTACGACCCCGTTTGGGAAGAGACAGAGTAGGATACTCTCTGGTAGTTCCATCAGTGCTTCTCTGTCGATGGCGAATGCATTGTTTCGGAGTTCGAGGTGGATGAGATGGGCTGGTGATGTTGAGTTGAACAGTAGTGGTGAGAGTGCAGATGGTTCTGGTACTGAGGTCACGATGGATTCGGTCATCTTTGCTGTTTGCTACTTTCTGGTTGGTGATTGCTTTCTTTTGTTTATTTTTATTTTTGGGCAGAAGTGGGCCCGGTGGACTGGCTGCTGCTGGGCGGCCCGGATCAGACTCACCCTTCTCACGAGAAAGCCCCCGAAGATCATGAAGAAAGAAGTAGAATATGGAATGTTCTGTCTGAATAAGCTACATACATATGTCTTGTCAAGATTTGATGGGCATCTCATATTCCAAATCAAGCTCAACTTATGACATCCAGAATCAAACTTCAGTTCCCATCAATTTATGTAGTCACCCAAGCCACCCACCCTATTTAAAACTATTGACAGCCCCAAATATCACAATTAATAAGATTCATCATCCATCAACCTTGGCATTAAGCAATCCCCACATCAAATCTCATTGTTTATGATTCTCTCAGAAGAGTATCATATATATATATACATCTTTCATCCTACTACTTGAACAATCTGATCCTCAAATTGTTTTATCATCAGATGGGACCCAAAAATGAAATTGAAACTTTTGGTTTCACTTCCCTAAATCAATGTATATCCTGATTTGATTATATATATGGTGCCTGCTCAGGAAAATATCTCTCAACAGACATAGTCATCCCAAAAAAATTGTTAAGAGTGCATCCAAACTATCAAAACTCTTTCTATGATTTAAACTTCTCATGCAGACAGGTTAATTTTTGATTCAGGTTAGTCCAACACCAGCAATCAACATGTTGGACAAAAGGTGAAAAAAAAAAAATTTAGCAACATTAAATATTTCTATAGGAGTAATGTATAGTTGTAACAATAATGTACCATCAACTAACAATAATTTCAAGTAAAGCAACAATAATGTATGACAGAAGTGGTATGAACATGTTTCCTATTGATGAGGGGCATAGACCAGTCATCAGAAGCAATACACTCTTGTTTTCCTCTTGATGGCTATCACACACCAGTCATGGGAAGTAGTATGCACTTAGTACCTTTTGATTACCCATACAGACCAGTCACCAAAAGACATTCACACTTCTTTTTCTCAATTAACTGTCCTCACTGGTCATGGCAGTGAGGAGTGTACTCTTCTTCTTACCAATGACTGCTATTCACCACTTATTGAAGGGAGTAGTGCATGCTTTCATGCAAAAAGTACCCCTGCTTCCCTGTACAGCAACAGGTGTACCAAAAGTATGAAAAACATTGTGGGTACCTGTGTCCACTTAGTGATCCTTATAACAAACCATATGTAGTACTGTTAGAAAATTTTCCTTTTCCTGCCTTGCTCACATCTCCTCAGTCTTGCCAAGTGTCCAATATCTAAGTAGTATGGTCAAGTGAGCTTGTCAAACTGTATGGTCAAGTGGTCAATCCCAGTCTCCTGTATTTCCAAAATTGGCTTCAATCTTTCTGTCTGGTTGTGTGGCCTGATCTTATTTTTGTCTGACAAGTGGTCTCATCTTTTTGTATGACCCTGTGGCCTAGTCTTTGTGTGTCCTGCAGTTCAGATACTTGTTTTAGTTGTTTTCTGAGTAGTCACAAACATCTCACAAGTTGGGGGGCTCTCCTAGAAATAATTAGTTCCCCTCACTGGCATTTTAAATATAAAAAACATATCAAGTCAGAGCCTTACTTTTTTATGACTCAGTTGACAAATCCCCTTCAAGTGAGAAACAATGGTGGGCTGCCATGCTGAACTGTGCTATCTGACTAATATCAAATAGTGCAGCAGCCACCATTTCTTGGTATGTTTCACATAGCTGTAGTAGGAAGAAGAATTCACTGTGCTAACTGATAGTGCAGCTGGAAATTTTCTTGACACTGCTTTTGTTAGTGTTAGTCAAAAACAGCAAGCACTAGACTACCAAGTAGTGTAACTTGCTCATGCCCACAACTTCTGTTGCTGCCAGATAGTGTAGTAACCGGGCACCATAGCTAAACTCATGGTACTTGGTTGCCAATGAGTCCTGGCCATCTACAAGAGTGTATATTACTAGCATTATTCTCCAATTGATGAACATACACTAGCTTGTTGATGAATTTTCTGTGCCAACCATCAACAAGCCCAAGTTCTTGTTAATGGCTGGGGTGTATGCTTGTTGTGTAAAACCCCTGCCCTTTCCCGGTTTCACAAGGACTGTCATACAAGTATGTGACAGGTACACCAGATATTTGATCTTGAGTCCCTCATCTGTCCTAGCTTTGTGGTGAACTAACAATTTGTCTCTCCAAGTTAGGTGAGCTTTCCCTTCTTCTCTTTCTCCTAGTTTTAGTCATCAGGGGAGAGAAATAACAATTAGTCTCTCTAAGTTAGTCTTTTGCAATATAAAACTCCCCTAGTTTACTCCTAGAATCTCTCTCTGGCTCTGATCCCTGTTCTGTTGCTACTCTGATCCCCTTGAGCTCAGTTAAGGATCTTTGATTCTTACATGTTGTGTCAGCTATTGATATTAAAATTGGTGTTGAATTAGGAATTTCCTGTAGTACTAGTACCAGGACTTTGGTGATGTCAGGGTTCAATTAGTAACTACACTTCTAGCAAAATTGGCTCGGCTGAGTTTATCCCAGTTAATCTGGGATGAACTCATCCAATTTCAACTTGACTGATCTCACCTGATTCAATACACTCCAAGGTACCTATTGAATCAGTTGAGATCAACCAAGTTTAAATTGTTTTTTTTCTTGCATCCCAGTTTAGCTGGGATACACTTAGCCCAGCCAAATATGCTGGAATTGAGCTAGCTAATTGACACATTTGTGCTGTGTTTTACTAACACACTAGTCTACAAGGGAATACTCTGATAGATATTTGAGGATTAATCTTGAATTAAACTTATTAATAAGTTATTTTTATTAATAAAGGAAAATGTGGAGAAGATAGTTAGTGAGCACTGGACCTGATTGGCTGCTTAACACAATTTGGGAGAGCTTTGAGTGAATATTCTAGTGGTTTTTTTTTGGGGGTGCAGAATAACAGGATAAGAATAAGATAACACTACTCTATAAAATCAGCAGGAGAATATTCTTGTGTAAATTATAGTTTGTGATGGGTGAATTATATTCTGGGGAATCTTCCTTTGATCCATTAAGATGGGCTCCCTTGAAGATTATTTTGTGTCCCTCTGGGAGCTTGATCAGAGATCTCTTGGCCCACTACCAGCATAATTGACTGGGCTGATATGATCCCAGTAAAATTGGGATGCACCTAAAAAATTTAAACTTGTTTGATATTAACCAATGAAATATAATTCAAAGGGGGGGTGGATTGAATTTTTATTTAACTGGTTGAGATCAACCAATTTTAAATTGGCTTACTGCATCCCAGTTTAACTGGGATCATCTCAGCCCAGTTGATTATGCTGGCAGTGTGGGTCAGTACAGGTACTGTTTTTTATCAGTAGTAGTTTTTTACATGTACTAAATGACTTCTGGCAGGTTTTATACCACCAGTGTAGGCTAAACTAAACTAAATCTGTCACTCAAATAGGGTGGCACATCAGGGGAGTTTCCTTGGCACTCCCCTATCAAGTGCCCTTGTCCTACTGAACTATATATAGTAGTTTAGTAGGCTGAGGGCACTTTGAAACTCCCCTGGTGGTAGATCCATGATATTTGAGTTTAGTTTAGTCTACCATGTGGGCATAGATCCCACAGGAAGTCTTCCACTGTTAGATAAAAATATATGGTATTTTCTATTTCTTCCCTGTAATCACATGATCACTAGGATGATTCTAACCAATTGGATCATGTGTTAAAGTATCAAATAGGTTAGATCTGGGGGCAGGCTATATGAACTTGAAAATTTTCCTCAATGCACTCCAACTTGATTGGAGTGGAAAGTTGTGCACTCCACTTTTGCTTTTTTTGGGGGGCACCTAAAAATGGGGTGCTAGTCTTCTCACTACAAAGTATGTTGGAGTGCATCATGAATGCACTCCCAAGGATTTGGAGTGCACAATCCAAAACTCCAAGAATATTTTGGAGTTCAGAAACCTTCACTCTAAGAAGTTTGAAGTGCATAGACCTCCACTGTAAAAACTAAGAAGTTTTTGGAGTGGAAATTAGTTCACTCCACCATTTTTGGAGTAGACCAATGTTCACTCCAATTTTTTTTCTTTTTGGAGTGGAAAATAGTCTACTCCAATATTTTGGAGTGCATGAAGTGAAAGTTTGGAGTGCATTTAGCCTGTCCCTATATCTAAGAATATTCTTTTTCTATTGGATTTATTCTTTCATGTTTATTAATGTGAATGAATTTACTAATGTATTAAAACTAGTTATAGATTGTTATGTATTTTCTATGGAAGAATAATAAATGTACCTTTTTATCTCTGGAACTGTGCAGGCTCCGTTTGGCTGGCCCAAAATTTTGATATTGTAATTTCAAAATTGTGCAGATTATTTTTGGGGGGAGTGGGGACATTACAATAGCAAAAAGTGATGTTTGGCCGCTCATGTAATGTACTGATGACTTTTAGTGTGTGAAATGATGATTTCATATTTTCCCTACGCTAAGGGACATTTTTCTCCTGAGCAAAATATGCAGGAATATTGGATGTGTAATAAGTGGATTAAAGTTCTCAAACTTTAATCTAGTTATTTGTGATGCACATATATTCACAGATTACGCTGGGGGTGGCCAAACAGAGCCTTAGTTTTAGAGGTTTGGAAAAACAACACCCAACGACCGTCCATCAACAGTTGTTGGGTGTTGTTTTTCCAATTTGACACCCGCATCTGGGTGTTGTTCAAACAAAAAAACATAAAAAAATGATAAAAATTTATTATTTTTTTGGGTGTCAGAAAGCAAATCCAACACCTGAGGTCACACGTTTTGGGTGTTGGCTCACCCCAACTTTTTTTTTTCTTGTATCTTCATAGGTTAAGGGGAATGAGAAAGAAAGGAAACACAGAGCTGCTGAAATTTGACATAGATGAAGGATTCATATTGCTGGAACGTTTGGTTGGTAAAACCATCCACAATTTTGTCAAACCTGTTAGAAACTTTTCTCCAAGCTTTCTTGAAGATTGGAGCTGTGTCTGATCCATTGGCTGGAAAGAAAACAGATACATAATAAGTTATCAATTTTGTATGTTAGCAAGTTTAATGAAGGTTTGCAACAACAGAGGCCCATGTCTGGGTGCTCACCAAGGGCAAGAAAGACTGCCTCAGTGAGCCCAACATAAATAAATTGAAATATCATCTTTTCTTGATATGTGTCCTGTCTATGTATGAATCAGTTGGTAAAAGTTAGTTTTGTGCTGATGGGTCAAGACTCTTTATTGTATACTTTTATTTCGCCAGTAGTAGTAGACTAGAAAACAAGAAATAACAAGAAAAAGAAAGAAATCACATCAGAAACTAATAACATGAGACAAAGAAACAACAATAAAGAGAAACAAGAATACAAACTGGTAGACCACACTGAAATAGCAACACGCAGACGGTATTAGACAAGCAGCTTAATTGGATTTGCCTCCCAACAGCCAAAATCTGAGGAAAAAAAAACTTCAAATAGTTGGGGCAAGCCAACACCCAAAACGTGTGACCTTGGGTGTTGGATTTGCTTTCCAACACCAAAAAAAAAAAAAATTATTATTATTATTATGTTTTTTTGTTTGAACGACACCTAGACGCGGGCGTTGAATTGGAAAAACAACACCCAACAACCGTTGACGGATGGTTGTTGGGTGTTGTTTTTCCAAACCTCTAGTTTTAATTTATTTCCCTCCAGTGTAAGTCATCAAAGGAGTGGGAATAGGGGATGATTACTTTCAGTGAGTGAGCCAGCTGGAATGAACAAAGTGTGGATGCTGGTTCCTCAACAAGAGTTTAGAGACTGGTGTGCCCGCTAACAAGGGGAATTCATAGTTTGTAAATTAATCTCCAAGTCAGGATTGTCTTTTGATGTCAGAGCAGTGAAATCCGGGCTGTACCCCACCAGAATATTGGGGTTGGCTCGTGTTTTTGCAGGTTTTGGCCAGCTGTCGAATCTTGGCACACCCTTCGTGTCCCTCCTAGAATGTGCCTTTCCTCGGTCCACTCAAGGTGACCCTTATAGAGCATCATGAAGGGGACGATGTTGCAGCCCAGCATCTGCTCCTCGTTTTGGTGGGCGACATCAACGTCTCGGCATGTAAATATGTGGGAGTTTTTATTTTTTTGACTTTTTGGTGATGAGGCTGACAGGCAAGCCAGCTGGCGACTGGGCGCATACAACGAAGGTGGTGGGTGAAATACAGGAATCGGGTGATTTCGATTAAAAATTAAAAATGACGTGCTCACACGAGATTAAAAAAAAGAAAAAACAGAAACGAACAACAACATCAACAGGATGAGCAAACCACTACCGATCTCCAAAAACCAACTCAACTCAAACGAACTCAACATCTCCTACTCTGCAAACCAAGAGGAGCTCAGGAGAAACTCAAACCAACTAGCAAGACTCGCCCTCAGAGCTGAATCAGACTCAATCAGATCAGAAGATCTTGACTCAAACTCATCATGCTTCAATCAATCGGATCAAGAAGAAGAAGAAGAAGAACAATCTCCATCAGTCAGTTCACTCCTTCTTAAAATTTAAAACCCAACATTCCTGACCTGACAACCTATTTACATACTAGCAAAAGATTCAACCGGCACCAGACGAACGAACTCCACTCTATTTCGGCCACTATTACGATACACCTCCAACTGTCAACACAACAACAGACACTAACTATCGAACGCTACCCAAACCGATATCAATCAGTCCAAGATCAAACAAAAGAAAGACAAAACGACCGATCATAAAATTCACACAAGATTTGATAGGAACGCTCCCAGCAGTGATCTTAGGTCTGATGATGAACGTACTAGATGGTGTAAGCTACGGTTTAATCATGTTCCCAACTGGTGCGGGTATCAACACATTCGATGGTTTTGGTGGGATTGGGATCAGCATGTTCTTTATGACTTGTATCGTCAGTCAACTCGTTTACTCTTTAGGTGGTTCTGCATTTCCAGGTGGTAAGAATAGATTCATTCATTCATTCACCTTCATCCATAAAAAAAAAAAAAAAAAAAAACTAATATTTCTATACAGGTAATGGTAGCATGATGATTGAAAGTGTACCATTCATGCACGTCATAGCCAAGAAAATCATCTCCGGTATAGGAACTGAACATCCTGAACGAATAATAGCTACCACCATGCTCTCATTCGCGCTATCTTCAATCTTAACTGGAATAGCTTTCTTTGCTCTAGGTGTACTAAAACTAGGAAACCTGATGGGATGTAAGCTTATATTCAGTTCTCTCACTAATTTCTAATCCAACTAATCTTTTAGACCAGTCTTTCCTAGACATATCTTAGTAGGTTGTATTGGTTCGGTAGGAGCATTCTTAATACTAACTGGGTAAGCAAATTTTATTCTTTCTCAACCCCCAAAAACAAAACCTGAACTATATTATTATAGAATCTCGGTCACCGCTCAATTAGACGATGGCTTCTCGTTTTCACCATCCACCTTTCACCATTTAATCCAATCAAAAGTCCTTCCGTTATGGGTTCGTTTCAACAACTCTCATCATCAAAAGAAGTCTTGAGTTCTCTAACACTATTCGGTTTATGAAGTTAACACCGTTAGGATTAGCAATAACACTCCGAATTTTCACCTCTTTTTTCAACCAACCATTTGTAGTACCTACATACTTCCTAACGATCCCTTTAGTATTCTATTCGATCACGAGTATATCAGGAATATCTTTACATACCTTACGTTCCACCGGATGGGTATTTAATCTAAACTTATCCTCTGAGAATAATAGTCCATTCGCGTTTTACTCGCTCTATAACTTTCGTGCTGTTGATTGGAAAGTGTTGAAAACTACGCTTATGGAACAAGTGGCGATGGTGATCTTTGGTCTTCTACATGGTACATGCTATCCCTTCCATCTGTCTTAATCTTACATTAATCGGGCTTTCTTTTTTTTTTTTTTTTTTTTGGGGGGGGGGGGGCTGATATTGATAACACAAATCCTTCGCCTGCCCCTGTGAGGTCTAGA
>LUKR01000268.1:9736-23645 GCA_019395275.1 Puccinia brachypodii | reverse complement strand
TTTTAGGAGGGGCCTGCAAGCAGGGGTGTTTACGTGCCCTCAATTTAGAATCAGGACCTGTTGCTGAGACAGGGGTTTTTGAAGGTAACCTGATGAGAAGATAAGGGTATTTAAGGATGAAAAACTCCAAGCCAAAAGTACAAGTGTTAACAGTGTATTTTTGGCGGTGATTTGGAGAAAATCCTGGTGTTTAAATTCCTTTTAAAGATCAAAGAGTTTTGAAATAAAGTGGTTTGTGGAGCAAAATATGCTGAGGAGTAGAAGGTTTCTGGTTTGGAAGGGAGTTTTGATAAGGGGAATAACTTACTAATATTATTAAACAAAGACAAAGTATATTTTGTGTTTGTGTAATAATGTTAGGAAAAAATTACGTGTAAAAACTCTCCGGAAAAGAGGGGAAAAGGGGATATTCCTCCTCTATTTATATTATCCATTTCTCTTCTTGTTCCCAGCTTCTGTTAGACTAACAGCCACCAACAAGATCCTTCCACCCACTCAGAGCAATCAGTCCACCAATCAATGAGGTTCTGGGTGTCAGCCAGGTTCCTAAGGCTACAGTGGTGTGGACTTCACAGCTCTTGTTGATTTTCTCAAACAGGTTCACCCCTTAGGAAGCAACAAGTGGGACCACATTCATGACTTTTACATCACTTACTGTTATCCTCTGTGATGCCAAGGGCTTTAACCTTCTACCTACACATGGAGCAATCTTAATAGAATGGTATATTTTGGTAAAAGATGGTGTGGTTTGGTTTGGTTTAAAGGGGAAGAATAGTAGGATTTATTTTTGTAAACAAATCATAAAGATTTAATTTGAAAGAGGGGCCTGCAAGCAGGGGTGTTTATACCCAGGAGTAATGATAAGGGGCTTAAAGAAAGGGATTTGAATCACTAGTAAATACCTACTAAACTCCTTGTGACTCCAATGGTTGAACCTGGTCTACTGGAGGTGCCTTAATTGGTGGTCCTTGGGTGTCTGAACTGGTGGTTGAGTTTCTGGGAGTTGGGTTGAAGGTTGTTGAGGGGAAATCCAGCAATAAGGCCAATAATCTACCATTTCTAACTGTTGGGTGACTGTTGGAAGGAGGCAGGATGTTGGTACTTATCTGTATGGCTGGTTTTCTCTGTTTTTCTTTTATTTGGGGGGGCTCTTTTCTATTCCTCTTGTCTCCTGTATGTGGCACAGAAATGCTCCAAGTATGTAAGAGCTGTTTATTAATTAGTAATGATACTTACCACATGAGCTCTTATGTAGGTCAAATATCTTGTACCTACCCTTATTACTCAAGTCTTTCTTTTATGTATGACTTGTGTGTCATTGATGGGTGCTCTTAGTTGTTCTTTCAATTTCATTTTGGGTCACACTGGCGTAGTCAAGGCCCTTGGTGTGTCACCTGTTGTGATATGACATGTCCTTTTTACGTGGATCACCCCAGGATGTGTCCTGTAACTCTTGCTACTCTTATTACATCTGTATTATATGTAATAAGAGAGCAGAGGTGTCTATTTGGCGCCATAACTGCCCTTCTCTCAAATCCCCAGGGGTCTCATGTGTCAAGGGTGCGGGGGTCTGTACTTCTCAAGTCTCATGTGCTGATGCTACACTATGCACAGTGTGCAGTAAGTGGGCTTTAATTAATTATACATATCTTTGCTTAACTTCTAAACTATATAGAAGACCTCAATTATCCATCCAGAATTAGGGGTTTAGTCCATACCTGAGGGATTTGCATAATAGAACTCTATGTTTTGTTTTGAAAAGTACCTCCTATATGTTTGGGGTACTTTTATATGGTGAAGGAGGTAAAATACAGGGGTACTGTAAGTGAGGTAGCCTAGGTTATTTTACCTATAGATTCCGAATCTACAATTATATTTTAATAATTCTTTATTTTTTCATTATCATTTTCTGCATTTGTTATTATATTTTATTATTATTTTGTTGCTAGGAATAATATTTTTGGATATTATTGCCAGTAAAAAAATTCATAATTTATTTATATATATTTTTGTTATTTTGTTCAGTTTGCTCTGTGAATAAGCCGCCAGATGACACAGTGTATGATTCCAAACCAGTTGTTTACTACACATGCATTATACAATAAATTAAAATGATTAATTATGTATATTGTTGAAAGATGTGCGGCCAACTCAATCTAGTTTCTTCCCAAAATCTTTTCACTCATTTCTTTCCCATCATCACCAAAACTGTCAAACAACAAGTCTATAATCCACTATTAATATCAGCCTAACTAACCATTCACCAAAACTCAACTCTTCTAGATTGACATAACTCAGGAGGAGCTACTCAAGTGGTGGTAGAATACAATCACATTCATTTATTTCCAATAATTTTTCATTATCTTCTTTATTTTTGTTTATTAATTATTGATAATGGTTTCTTATTTATTTATTTTCTCAGACTTGCTGCTTTTTCAGTTTCTCTGTTATTGAGTCTTGTGTCTATTTTTGAGTCTTAGTAAGGTTAGAATGAACAAGAGGTAATTATTAAAATCATTCTTTTAATTAATAATTAGTTCTACTATTTTTCCTTTATTTTCTTTTTCTTTATTGATTGTCTCACAATGTTTTTTTTCTAAAGTTTCTTTACTACTATCAGCCTTTTATAAGTTTACGCTGAAATAAAGTCAAAGATCCAGAATTCTCACAGGGTCCTCTCTTGGAAAAACTCATGTTCAACATTGTCAGTAATGTAGCAGAATGAGGGGATTTTGCTGAGGTTACGTCCGTGGTATGTGGCTTGAGTGGTCTTTGGCTGGGTCAAAGGTGGTAGTCTAACAGTGTTAACAGCTTTTCTTCATGTCTCTCTAGTTTAAGGGCATCTGCGTCCAGACCCTGGCTCTAATATTTGATTTTATGGGGCTTGATCCATACAAACTTCGTCTGAAGCGACGATAAAATTTCAACCAAAGTGATGAGCCCTGGAGCAAGAGTGCCCTAGCAGAACCCAGTCCCTCAGTATCAAGACCCGATGGGCGCGCCGGAGGCTTTTTGAAAAACGAGTGTTTTTGTGCCATGAGGAATGAGATTCACGCCAAGAGTGTTACTCTAGTCTAGAATCTCAAGTAATGTAAATGAAGCGGAAATATGTTACACAGTGTGACATGAGAAGTACAGTCTGGACGCAGACAACTAGTCAACACGCCTCCCCATGAACTAAGACAAAAACATATTACAATGAAGTTAAATCTACTCAAGTCAGCCTCTATAACTAAGTATTGAAGCGACTTCACACGGCTTCAAAGGACTGCACTTAATTTTGCACACAGGGTATGGAGGAAATTTTTTGTGGTATTCGCTTTCAACACGGCCAGGTTTCTATAGGAATACAAAAAATCGAGTACAATGGAAATGTAGAGAAAATAAAATGGGTAGATAAAGAAAAGAAAATGGAAAATAGATGTGAAGGATGAGATGACATGGAATAAGAAAATATTCACGTCCGTTTATCCCAATCAGACGCGCTCAGAGGGGCGCAGATGTTGATATTGGTGGCCAAATAAAAGGAGGGCACTAGGAGGCAACATTGAGGACTCCGCCGGCCGACGAAGGTCGGTAGCTGAAGGATGTCTTGAAAACCAGCGGAGGTTATGAGCAGTCGCTGCAGGCTAGTGATTTTTTGATGAAAGTGTTAGATTGTAAGCTTCGATTGGATTGCAAGTTAGAAGTTACAGGAGGATACTCACAGACGAAATCATCGTTTGTTGGGTGTTCGTTGGAATAGTCGCAGTCCCACCAATTCAAGTCATGATCCTGGGCAGCTGAAAGATGGTTTGAGGGTCAGCAGCTGCTTGGAAAACTTCCGCGGGAAGAGTGTTGGAAAAGACTTACAGGCGTAGCCATCTCGGCGGAAGTATTGGAGTACCTTGACTTTGTCCATTGGTGTTTCACCGTTGTGGCAGTGTGTAAATTTAAGTTCAGACCCTGGGATGGATTGAACACGAGACGTGTGGATCAAGTTAAGGTGTTGTCAGCGGTTTTTCTTCATTGAACTTGTTTGTCTACAAGGGATGCAGCTGAAGCTGACATTTGGTGGTCTTCTTGCGGGTATGCCGATCGAACTCAGCAGGAATGGAGCAGGAGTCGAGCTGGCATGTGTGATCTTTGCCGGGATCAGCTTGAGAAATGCAAGCTGGAGAAGGAATTTTTCACATGTGAGTACGAAGAACGATGTCATTAACTAGGAGTGATTGCTGCTCACAGCCCACGGCGTCTGCGTTGCTAGGATTAAAGTGGAAATCACAGTCCGCTTTTGTGCCTGCTGCAACCTGGTCTGACTGTAGGGTAATGGTAAGAGATGCGAGGGCGAAGGTGATGGATACCCTGTGGAACATTTTCATGATAAAATTTTTCAGTGGTTTGCAACAGTGAGGGAAGATTGCTGGTGCTTGGTCCTTCCTTGGTGTGGGATTGTTAGCTGGGGAGGATTTCAGCTTGGGGAGGGTGGGGCGCTAAGAGCCCAATGTGATCTCTTTCGAATTTAAGAGCGTTTGCGTCCGGACCCTGAGCCCGATATCTCGTAGCTTGAGCCGTAGCCCTACGCAGAAATCCCGGACCGAAAACCCTGTCTTGGGCAGGCTGAGCCCTCACTGCGTCCCCGTGGCGGTATAATTTCAACTGATACTAAGTAGCCTATCCCGAGGCGCAAGTCAAGCTACTGAATAGTAAAGCTACTACACGCAACTTGACACCGCTGCACACAGCTTTGCACCCGAGAATGGAGAGGACACTTTGTGGCATTCCCTTTCAACAGGGTCAGGTGTTTGTAGTCACGCTAAACAAAAAAAATCGAGTACAAATTAATGAACAGATCAAGAGGAGAGAAAATGCATGGGGCATGTCGAGGATGAATATGGAAGCACAGGGTTGAGGGAAGAGGAAAACATTCACGCTCTATTTACTCTCCCAATTGAAAGCGCTAAGGGAGCCCATGTACGCTGACATTGATATAGCGATGAGTGAGTGGGTGAGAGGACGATGCCACAGTGAGGAAGGTTGAGGGCCCCATCGACCAGTGAAGATCGTTTGCTTTGGAATCTCTTGACAACAGGGGTCGCTTAAGTGCAGTCCCTATAGGCTACGGATTTTGAATAAATGTGGTAGTTTGTAAGCCTTGGTTAAATTGCGAGTTGGATTTAGAAGGTTCACGGGAAGACTCACTGATCTAATCATCGTTTGCTGGGTCTTTATCCGAGTAATCGCAGTCCGACCAATTTAAGTCCACATCTTGGGCGGCTGAAATGCAGATTGAGGATGAGAAGCCGCTTGGAAAAATTCGCCGATAAGACTGTCAAAAAGACTCAACAAGCGTAGAAGCCATCGAAGCAATAATATTGAAGCACATTGATTTTGTCAATTGGCAGATCGCCGCGGTGGCAGCTAGTAAATTTAACGTCAGCCCCTGGGATCGGTTCGCCACATTGTTTCTCGAAATTCCAATACTTCATTTCATGGGGCTTCAGCCATCTTACAAAAAGTCCCAGCCGTAAACTCCGTGAGGCAGGCTCAGTCCCGAGTCACCGTGACGATACAGTTTCAACAACTGAGCCTGGCTGAGGCGCGAGTCAGGCTGCTTGGTAGAGTCGAAAAGCGACTTCACGCGAAGACCCAGGTGCCAACTCCCGCTAGCCACGACCATGGTCAATCCTCGTAGAAACATGACAAAACTACTGTTTGAGCACGAATGAGGTCCCTTTGCTTGTCATCAAGTGGTCCTTGCTGTTTGAGCGCGGAGTGCGTTTCGTTGGATAAACCGTCTTCGCCAGGCTGTCCCAAGGGACCGTCAGTCGATTGACCACGATTGGTCCAACTCCGTTCCCATTCTTCTCGATATCAACGGCACAGATACTTACGGAACAACCCATTGGGGTACTGTGTTTCACCGGGTGCAAGCACACAGTTGACCATCAATGTTAAACAGAGGCAGGTCTACTTATCCACCAAGTCGCGTTGATTAGTGATCCAAAATCAGGCAAACCACTTGTCGCGTCATTTGTACCATCTTCTTTCGCATACGGCTTACTGGTCTGGATATAAGATCTCAGGATCTAGACAAAAGTGTCGCGTCGGCGTCGCGGTAAGCACCTGCACGCTCCGGTATCGGTCCCAAACTCGGTGAAGAGAGAGAAAGGGGCCGGTACCGGCGCGGGCATGAAAAGTAACAAGCTTCCCCGCAGCAACACGTTTATAACCATAAACAACTAAGATTGAATAAAATGACAAAATGAATAAGGTTGAGATAAAGATAACTAAAGTCTGTAATCCAGATTACCGCCGCTAACTCTAACCTACTACTCTATACTGTAACACAGGTCAAGGTGATGATTCGATCAACCTCCTGGTGGAAATCAATCCACCTCAGATTATTCAAAAGGTCTCTCGACTTGCGCTCCACAAACTTGGGAGAGCACTATTCCAATCGAGTTAATCGAACCTCAGGCCAACTATTATCTGATGGTCTGGATGACTGGAGGAGTGTCTCTTGTCGAAGCATCGTTTGCATTGGGTGTTGTCTGACCGAGATGACGGCTTAACGGTAAAGGGAGGAGATTGTTAAGCTTGTAAGAGTTGTGAAGGAATTGACAGTTGACTGTAATGGCTGCTTTCAGATGGAAACTTCTTGACTTACTATGACGCTCATCAAGCCCCACATTATTAGCCCGCCCTCCGCGGGGCCACCATCTCACGACTCCCACTGTGCACATGGACCGACCCTCCCTCGGCGTGGAGCCGGTTGCAATTCGTTACGCTATGTATGGGTACAAAAATTTGGAATTTGACAATTTTTCCCGCAGACCCATGAAGCGGAGCTGAACGTCCGAAGGGATCTCGTGGGGATTGCAACATTGCTGCTAATGTTACCATCAATTACGAGCTCGTCAAGTTTCCTCAAGACAATGGTAAGAGTTTGAACTCGAGCGGACTCATTTGGAGTTCGTACCGTCAAGCATCACTGATATCAAGGATGATGCTACGAGTACAGCCTGAACCAACGACCCAAAATGTCCAGCTCAGTCTCAGAAATACATGGTCCGCAAGCGGTGATATGCACTCGTTGATAACGGCAAGGATATCTTGCCAGCGTCACCCGACTAGCTGAGCACTATTGGTTCATATGGGCAGTGCCTCTGGAATAAAATTCAGAGATGACAAACGCCTGGTGAAGTGGCAATACTCATATTGTCTCCAAGTGTGGATTTGTCTCTCTCTCTCTCTCTATCTGTAGTTCTTGAGGTCGAGATTCGGCTGTCATATACACTACACAAAAACAGGCTGCTGATTAATCTGTTACTTAGAACCAACAAGATGTGATACTTGCAGGAGGAAAGTGACATTAAAAACCACAACATTTGCTAACAAGACTCAGGGCTGCATCAATGGGCTAAAAAAAGATACATCAGGGTGGTTTGTGGGGTTGCTAGAAGATTTAGAGGTGTACATGTGTATACATGAAAAAATTGCAGCTTGAGTATAGACGAAGAGTTTCTCATGAACTTTAATGTAATTTTTCGGTCAGCCAAGTCTTGCAAATGGTAGGGTTAGTAGAAGAAGCTAGAGATAAGAACACTTTGGCGTTTGCCTCGCTCTCGACCACCTGTATGAATTTAACATACTGGAGCGGGGTGACTTCGTTAAGGAACATGGGCGCCATCAGGGTGATCGCTTCATGTATGGGATTGGGCGTTGCGACCTCTTGACGTTGCGGAACCGCTTTTGGATCGATGTTTTGTTGGGGAGCGGGTTCGGGATGAGTCCCCGCGATACTGCCCACATCTTGGTTGATGAAATCGTCTTCAGATTGGGGTGATGGGTATTTCACGGAACATGCGGAGGTTGAACGGGGGGTGTCGATTGCATGAGCACCCCAAGCGGAAGAGATGATATCCTCATTTATTGACTCGCCGGCCCAACTCCACGAATCGAATTCCTTCTCTGGTGACTGATCCCCCCAACCTGACAAACTGATTTCCTCCTCCTTTTGAGGCTGATTATCACTCCAACATGAAGAAATAGTTCCTCTGTCTTCCGGTTTCGCATCGCTTACACTTGGAGAAATTTCGCTAAAGATCTGGTCCGCGAGTTCGTACCAGTCCATCCCACCGAGTCGGATCTGTTCATAGACTTCCCGCTTGTGAGGGAATTCCTAGATTCCAATCAAGAGATAAATTTGAATTGAAAAGAGGAGTAAAATTAATATTGTTGAATTGAAGTTCGATGCCCCAAAAAGAAGCGCTACCTTGAGAATCCCCTGCCATTTAGCTGCATCAGCGATCAGCTTAGGTTTTTGCTGATCCCACTCGAATCCCGCCGTATCCTGCAATAATTTTATATCAAGATAAGTCCGTTGAAGGTCGCTGAATTGTCCTTGAAACCATTCGGGATCAAATTTAGTGCCGAATTTCTTATTCATAACCTTAGTCACGTCAGTCCAGCCCTGGGGGATCCGCCCGCTGATCTCGAATTCAAGTCGTCGCTGCCCGAGGATATATTGAAGCAATTCCATCTTCTGTTTCTGGGTGAGTTGGGCTACATCTGGTTCCTGCGGAACCGCTGTTGGATTGATCCGTTGAGTGGGGGCGGGCTCGAGATCAGTCTCTGCAATACTATCCACTTCATCCTTGATGTAATCGTTTTGCAATTGTGCTGATTGGCATTCCACTCGAGATGTCGAGGTTAAAGGAGGAGTTTTGATTCCATGATCTTGCCAACCTGCCGAAATGAATTCCACGCGTCTTGACCAATCAATCCAACCCGGCGGCGACTCGGCTTTCGGCTGATCCTTCCAACCTGGCGAAATGGCATCCTCCTTTTTGGGCTGAACATCGTCCCAACCTGATGATATGATTTCTGTCTTTCTCTTTTTTACGCCGCGAGGAGGCTGGGCGCGTTTTTTGTTTTTTGTAGGAATTTCACCGAAGATCTGGTCGGCAAGGTGGTACCAGTCCACTGAGAGGTGTTGGAGCTGTTGATAGTCTCTCCGCTTACTGGGGTTCTCCTAGAACAACACCAAGAAATCAATGAATCAATAAAATTCAAACTGATCAATATCGCCGTGAGAATAAGAAATCAATGATCTAAAGGAAAACCCAATACTTTGATCAAATTATCCCAAGAAGCTACATCAGCGATAAGCCTACATGTCGAGTTATCCCACTCAAATCCGGTTCCATTCCGCAAGAATTTAACGTTGAGATATATCATACGAAGTTGATCTGTTTGTTTTTTTAACCATTTGAGAGAAAATTGTCTGTCGAATTGATTATTCATACTTGCGGTCACTTTAATCCAGCCCCGTTTCTGAAGTTTTCCCTTCTTGGTCTCGAGTCCAAGTCGGCGTTGCTCAAGAACACATTGAAGGAATGCCTTTATCTGTTCGTTGGTGAGTACATCCGTGTCCCTCTTCTTGGGTGGTGTTGAGTTTGGCGGGAATAAAGGGCTCTTCGGGATTACATCGAGGGTAGTTTTAGATGGGCTATCTTCCAACTTGACGCAACCAGCACCAACTCCACGCTTTACCCACTTGTTAGCACGAGTCTCGATGACATCCTGAAATGGGAGCAACACAATTAGCCGGATTTTGTGCGGCACCACGGCTGCATATGATGTTGCGCACCTGAATCATGAACCGGGCACGTGAGCTCAAATGTGGACTGATGGACATCGTTTGCATCCGAAAAAAGTAAACATCCATGTGGCCGAAATACTTTTGGCTATCGAGTAATCCACCAGCAGTCATCATCAAGCAACACAAGGTTTCGACATCTTCCTCTTCACGGGACACCAGGTTTTGATTCTGGCAACTTGAGTCGATTTTGGCGAGGTTAGTGAGGCGGTCTTTGATCATCTGATGCATGGTCCGCTCGGTAATCAGGTCTAACTTGAACAGTTCTGCGATGAACTGCGTAAGGGCGCGATACTGTCGTTTGGCCTTTTGAGCCGCATAGAATTCGTCCGAGAGCATCCCTTGTTCCTTTGTGGAGGCATCCTGGTCTTCGGCTTTGGCGTCAGCATGTGGCGTCTTGGTTGAGGCTCGTTGACTCCAACCCCGCTCGTAATCTTCCTGGCAACGATTAATTAGAAACTTCCGAAACAATTTCCCACCACACATTTCAGACCCCTTGGCCGCCAATGCGTTTTTATCTATGATTTTAGGCGAGATCTTTGTTATCAATTTTATACAAAGCTTGGCATGTAGCTCAGGCCAAAGTCCCCGATCGGTGAGCTGATCGATGATTAGCGTGACCACTTGGCGTACGCTTTTACCATCCGCCTCGTTCTCGGATTTGTTGAGCCAGTAAACAACTTGATCAGATATCGAGTCGAAGTTTTGTAACGTTAACTTGTTGAGTAGTGCCCTAACTTTGCGATCGATCACCTCGGGAGAGCCCTCGTCTAATCGTTTCAGTCGTGCCGCAACCCAACTGTTGACCTTTTCTTGGATTGGATGAGATGCATCTCTCGGAAAGATCCGATGGGTTGCCTGACATCGCAAGACCAGAATGAGCATTTAAATATTTACGCTGGAGAATATTTGAATGCAAAAACCCAGCATCTGTGGCGATACCACGACCACCTGAGAGATCCGAAAACTTACCATTGTCAATATACTCCGACGATGGTTTCCTCACTCTGGATTCTGTTCAAGTGTCTATCGTTTGAAAACCAACCTTGTTGACCTCTTCTGATGGTTGGATTTCCGGAGATGTGGGAGCTTGAGGGAGCCTTGGGTTTCTCGCTAGGCCGGATTATGACATCATCGGGGCCGGGGGCCACAGGCGGGGCCTCGGGTAGTGAGAGACCGGCGGATCACTGACCCAGACCAGATGATGTAACTGTTGGGGGGCTTCTTCCTTTCTATTTTACATCACCACCTTTTTTCCGCTCGTCCAAAATCGTTATCCTAAAATCTACCCTACACACTCAGCCACCGCACCAACATTCCACCCTCTCCTATCCCACACCCCTTGCAATAAAAACAGAGCACTAGCCCCGCTCATCTCCTAACCCTCTCCCACAAAACTACCACCCTTCACCGTCCACAACCACCCATGCCAAACCCCCTGCTCCCGCAGGGTGGAGGCCCCGCGACAAGTAACGACATGTCCAATGTGGACATGTATGTTACCGAGGGCTCCCTGCCCGAAGTCAACAACCAACTAGCGGACAAGTTGACTAAAGTAGTTAACACACTCATCCCTAGATTGGAAAGTCTTGAGAGAGCCATATCCGGACAGGTTTCCAAACCGCTGGTGACGGCTCGAGCAGACTCCTTTAATACTCTCCTAGTGAGAATCGAAGAGATCGCAGCCAACATGGCCAGACTAGAGAAGAAGGTCGAGTCTATGACTCTTCTGACGTCTACTAGCATGATGGACCAACAGGCTGTGAGACCGGCAAATTTGCCAGCTAGACCTGCCCCTCTCTACTCAGAGAACGCGGCAAAGGCTCCCAACCCAGGTCTACCCAAAGGCTTACCACCAGTCCCCCCCTCCTTGTACATCAATAGATTCAAGCTGGGACAGGTTGTGATCAGGAAAAAAATTTGATCAACAAAAGCCCTTCGAAGGTCTAATAGCGGTAGTTATATGCCAAAAAATCAATGAAGCTTTATCATTTGCCAAAGCCACCATTGACAACGAGATTATTAAGGTAAAAGCAGTCGCCCAATTTCCAAACGGCGATGTCAAGATCTATACCAAAGACCGCAGGGCAGCCAAGTGGCTCCTAGACAACAAACACCTCTGGACTGAGAAAGCTGACCCAGTTTTTATCACCTCCCAAGTCACCCATCCAGTACTCCTACACTCATGCCCCACTAACTTTGAGGTTGATAATAAGCTACACGTGGAATTACTGTGTAAACAAAATGACATCGATCCCAAGGAGATCCAAAAGATTAGGTGGCTTCTAAACCCCAAGATCTCCGGAAAGGCTACCAGTACCCTTCTAATTCATTTCTTTGACAGACGTTTAGCTCTTGACATCAAGAGGGCAGGTCTGTGCTACAACAGCCTTCATCTAAAAGGACAACACTACTTACAGGGCCCTAAGCAATGTTACAATTGCTTAGCAGTAGGCCACCTGGCCCATTCCTGCAAAGAGAAGCCATTATGCTCACGTTGCGGAGCGGGACATAACTCTGCATCTTGCAAAGAGATGGAGGATACCAGCAGAAGCTGTCAACGATGCCTTCAAGTAGACCGCAAATCTTCCTCCCCAATTGATCTTTCAAACCCCAAATACGACCATTCTCCCTTCAGCAATGCTTGCCCCATCTGAGGCAAAGAACTGGAAAAATTATCCAAAGATAAGACTCCTAACCCTTGTAAATGATAGATACAACCACATCAACCCCCACCCTTGACAACATTTTTCACTCTCCCTCTTCTGAAGTTTCACTACCCCCCTCTTTCACTAGAACATTTAACCCACATCCCCCCGGGCAATCTCCCCATTCCCTCTCACTCCTCCAATTAAATTGCCACAACAGGAAAGATACGACCCACAGCTTACTCCATTCTGAATCTCCTTTCATCGCTATCCTCCTCCAAGAGCCTTGGACAAATCCCATCAACCATCTCCCACCTACCCACCCAGGCTGGCACAGAATCCCCTCCATAGAAAATAGACCCCGTTGCTGTATATACATCAACAGATCAGTACCCACCCACCACTTCCACCATCTACCCAACAACTCGAAATTTCTCACAGCAGCTTCACTCACCATCCATACTCACACCCCCTTCCAGATATCCATCATCTCACTCTACAACCCTCCCACCACTTTTGCTGCCATTCCCATACTTTGGGAATGGTTAAATCTACATAATAATTGCCGCACCCCCACCATCCTCATGATGGATGCCAATCTACATTACCCTCGATGGAATCCCCCAAACTATCATCACACACACTCAACCTCCAAAGACCTCATTAAACTATGTGGGCAAAAGGGTTTCACCCTTGCCTCACCCATAGGCATACCCACCTTTCTTAACTCCAGAGGTGCACAGACTGCAATAGATTTATGCTGGGTTAACGCACAGTGTAAGCAACGTGTCCAGCAGTGCAAAGTAGCCCTCAACAACCACGCCTCCAACCATCAACCTATACACCTGACAATCTCAATAGAGGGGAAGATTAACAACCCTGTATCCAACAGAGGAATCACACCCGACAGGGTTGACAACTCTTGCTTTGTAACTGATCTTGAACAAGAGATCAATTCCATCCCCCTCTCCCACTCTTCCAACACAGCTGCTCTCATTGATACAGCGGTCTCTTTCCTGACAGCAGGCATCCAACACTGTCACAAAAAACAAGGCACTGCACCTTGGAGAGGTCCTACTCAATCAAACTCGTGGTGGGTCCCTCAGATCCTGGGACCCATTGTGAAGAACCGCAATAGAGCAAGGAGATGGATGATATTTTCTAATTCTGAGGAGGCTCGGCAATGCTATTATGCCTGGCAGAGCGCCTTCAAACAGAAAGTTGATGAACTAAATTGCTCCACTGGCAACGCTTCCTGGCTAGAACAGGGGATGCCTCGGCCTTTCAAGTGTACATATTCACCAAGGCAAAACAGTCCGCCACAGTCGAGCCCCTATACAAACCCGACAAATCACTTTGCACTGAGGTAGCGGAGCAAGCCGAGATGCTGTTCAAGGGAACTTCAGTCATCAATTCCAACTGCAATCTTTCTGACATACTCCTCAGAGATTCAGATAACATCCCACCCACTTTCCCCCCAATCACCCAAGCAGAAGTAAATCGCGCCATTGAGTCCCTGCCTGCAAAGAAAGCAGTAGGGCCAGACTAAATACCCAATGAATTACTTAGGATGGGAAAAGCCCCACTCTCCCCCTTTTTGACCCCCCTGTTCAACGCT
>LUKR01000267.1:0-14282 GCA_019395275.1 Puccinia brachypodii | reverse complement strand
CCAACCCAGCTTCTTGTCCAGATAAGCTAGAAGTAGAATGTACATCAATGGAAAAGGGAAATAACTCTTGATCAGGACCTGTATTTTAGATTTTGTGGGCCCAGAAATGTATTATTAGTGTTTCTTAATAATCCCACATACCATTCTGGTTATTTTATTAAGGGCTACCAAGGCTAGATAAACCAAGTGCTACAGAGGCTACATGAATTGGGTTATATCAAAGGCACAGGCAAAACAAAAAAATCACAAAATAGGTGTGCAATTATCTCAGAGTCACAGCTGTTTTCAGGGAGTTTGGGTGGGTTTCCTGTGGCCCAACTTAGTCTATCATCATATTCAGTTTACTAGCTTGTATATAGTCTTGGTTGTACCACTTGTATTTCCTTTCTTTTTCCTCAATCACTCACTGTTCCGCATCAACATTGGGTGCATTTCTTAGTTATGCCTTGTCCTGCTCCATCATCCATATCCCAAATTACTCTAGAGTAGCTCACCAAATCTCTTTGAGGTTTATTGAAAACACAATACATAAATCTTATCATCACACAGGCTTTTGTCACTGGTTACATCATTCAAAAAAAAATTGGTGCATCCTTTGATTAAATAGGACAATCACAAAGTGAATTTGCATTAGGGAAAAGAAATAGAGACTTCATGCATGGGTGGTTCACATACAAGCACTCAAATAGGTTTATGTACTTGAAGAGAAGAATGAGATTGTTTGACCAACTGCTATGATCAACACAACTGTGGTCACCTTCACCACACCAACAAAAAAATAAACAAAGAGTAATGGTTACTATTATTGTTTTTCAAGTAGAAGGATTTAAATGAGAATTGAATTTATTGATGTCAACCAATTTAATATAATTATTAGAAGGCTTAAGATGTTCATGATTATTATTATGATTAGGAGAGGAAGAAGAGAGCTGAATGTAAGGATTTGTTTTTTGTTGTTCTTCTTGTTGTTGTTTTAGTAAGTTTTGTTGGGTTTTCATGTGTTGTGTTTTACGCGATTGACCTTTGGTCGCTACTCTTAAAAATAACCAGTTGATCGCTTCTCGAATCCCTTGCCTATTTCCAAAAATAAGAAACCAATTCTTCAATGCCATGTTGCCAAGATGGGAATACCATCACGCATTTTCCTTTCAACCCTAGAGAAAAAAGTGAATCACTTACCCATTCAAGGCGGATACTCCTAGAACATGGGCTTCACTCAGGCCTAGCGATCGGGCCTTTTCAGATCTATCAGATTCCATGACCAACCGATTGAACATTTCTTTGATTTCTTCGACGGTCATTGGTTCCTGTATCTGGTGTTGCTGGTCTTCCAGATCGACATCGGCAGTGGATGTGGTGGTACTTTCTAGAGGGGGGTCATACGTGGATGAATTTCTTCCGGTCTGAGAGGGCAGTGGACGAGGTTCGCGGTCTTGTTTATTGGCGATGACTAGGACAGGGATGTTGGAGTGAGCGATGGAGGGGTGTTGAAGTACTTCCTGTAGCTCGGCCCACCCCTCACCGCGCTCTGATCCAGCCGGAGGTTCGTTGGTCGCTTTCGCTTTCCCTTTCCCCTTCGAATCGATCCCTGATCCTGCACTCGCTTGTTGGCTGCTACCCTGTCCATGAACATCTGTCTTCCACCCGTTCCGGAACCGGTCTTGGCTATCTAGCACCCAACATATCACATCCGCCTCTTCGTAGTATTTCTCCCATATCGATCTGATGTCCTTCGAGCCCCCTAAATCCCAGAACTTGAGATACGTCGAAGACAGCGTTATCCGGCCTATGTTCTGGCCTATCGTCGGTGTGATTCGGGAGGGATTTAAACCCGGCTGTGATGGTGAAAATATCGTCTTGACTTTCTCCAACATAGTCTGTTCCCCCGAGACATGAAGTTCAATTTTCCATGTGTGCGACCAATTGAGATGTAAGAGTATTATTATCATTGGATTCACTTAGTGTTGGTAATAATAAAAACTCTTACAACTACTGACAGTTTTTCCAGCATGATCGAGCCCAAGGATGATGACGTTGAACTCTTCCTTCCGAGTGAGATGTGCGTGAAGGCCAGACAGGAGACGATACATGATAACCAGGCGTCGGTTGAATGTATCGTTGCACGAAATTTGACGAACGCGTCCCACACGAAGAACCCTTTTGCTTGCTGAACGTATCCTCACAACGAATCCGGTTTTCTTTCTCCCTCGATTCCCTTCCTTCGGTCGTGGTTTCCTGGTTTTTCAGTGTGGGTGGGTGGCTGTTGACCGTTTTCGTGGTCATCTGGGATTTCCTCGTGGCCACAGTGGGCCGGGCCGGGCGGGTCCTAAAAGGCCCTCCCAGGGAAGAGAAGGCCCGGGCCCCCGACTACAGTCTATCGGGGATGACCGGGTTCAGCTCAGCACCAAGATAATTAATTTTTTGACTCGAGGGGCGGGTCCCCAGCCAACACTCATCGCTCGGCCAGCTTGGTCCGGGCAGTCATCAAACGCATGTCATCCGGCCAGCTTCCTACCCGAAGGCAGCAGGGAGGAGAAACGGTCGGACACGATCTGTCTGACGACTACTCGGACCAGGCTACCCAGGCAGCTAATTTCTGCAGTGCGGACACGGCCAGCATATCTCGCTGGAAACTGGACCTGAAATTCTCGGTCCCTCCACCAGAAGGTGACATTATGAGGAAGCAAACTATCTTCGCTCTTCAACCCTGTACGGCCACCTTCGCTTCCGGGCTTGGTGGATAGTCGTCGTATTCACAATCAGCAGTGCCACACTTCGACAAGATCATATTTGAATACAAATCCGGATAGGATACGCCCGAGTGCTGAGGCAGAAACATCCAATGGGGGACAACTCTTGATTGCCTCCGGTACACCAGATGCATCCGATATGTCTGGATATTTCTCGTAGGCAAATCATCTCATGCATAGAGAGGCGTCAAATTATAGACAGCTGGTTGAGATGTAATAACTCCATGGCAGCCGATGGCATGGGCTTGTACTTGTGTAGCCAAGCGTCTCTTCGTGAGACAGTGATGATAAATAATCACAAACTAATAAACCACCGAAGGTGAATTGGGCACTCGAGTCCCAACATCAAGGCAAGACCAGCCAAAGGGCTACTATATAGGTAGTCGTGTGGGACTAAGTGATGGTCTCCAATGTATCAAGATGCTCAAGCTCGACTGGGAGCTCGAGTGCCAAGATAAAGGCTTGGACCAATAACGTGTCAACCATGTATGTGTATTTTCCATGGAGAGGATCAAGGGCAAATCTGAATCTTATTCCTACTTGACCAGGATGGAACAGTAATACGTTAACGCACCCGGTGGGTATGCGGTGCTTGACTTGTGAAGGGCGACTGATAGCTGGCTTAGCTTGTACAAAGATGTTTGAACTGTTGGCTGCCCGTCTTTGACCACAAAGCCACAGTCATCGGGTGTGGGTTAAAGTGGAACTTCTGCAGAAAAAAACTGCTGGCCCGACTTGGGTTTCAAGATCAAGAACAAAAGAAAGAACACTCGGTGTTGCGCCACATTTTGGCGGATAGACCTGAATGGCATATTGCCCAGATCTGGAGTGTCGGATCGGATAGGCCTGGATGGAAGCTTGGCCAGTTGTGTGGAAACCGTACTTGTTGCACTACCGAGCCCTTGCTTTGCTGATATATCTTCAATCTGGTGCTGTTATTGGAAGTGATGAGACGCGAGGTGCGGCGGTTCTGGATACAACAATGGTGTGATTGCGGGATGGGTCTCAAGATGAAGAGAGGAAGAGAGCCTGGTGCTGCTGTGCACATGGTCGGATAATATATATCAATAAAGCCCTGTTAATAGGGCCCAGCTCTGGGACATCTCTCAATACGTGATGCAACATCAAGTATTGAGTAAGAGTGCCTTCTTTGCGCAATCTTCCTTGTATTGTGGGCTTGTGTTGGAAGTCCATCATGCACGAGGTTCTCTTGTGCAGGAATGGTTGTGTGTGATTGTAAAATGTGAAGTTGAATTTGAGGCTGAAGAAGATAGAAGAGGTCGACCTTACTTCACGAAGACTTGCACAGCTCTTGCCGGTTACGCCACACTTCATGAGATGGGTTGGAAGAAGAATGTGCCAGTTGCAATATTGAGCAATGGTCAATGGAGCTTATATGTTGATAGATATTGTTTTATGTTCTTCTGTTGGCCACCTTTGCTAAGTGAACGCATTCAAAGATTTGAAACAAGGAAGTGGTCAATCCGGGTAATACTGGAGGTGCCCAAAGACCGTATCTGCCAAATTGTTGAAGAGCTTGGGTAACGGTAAGGACAAGGGGATGTTCCCTGTGCCCTATAAGTACAAGCGTTGAAGAGGGGATGAAACCAAATGAATTGTGATTGGTTGATGTAATCGCTATGCTTGAAGATCCCACAGCATCTTAGTTGACTACAACTTGTGAGCGTTAGTCTCTAGAACAGTGCCTTCTTGTGGCTTTTTGAAGAAATGTATTCAAAAGCGCTGTCGTAGCCACATGTGCTGGGGGGAAGGGGATGATTAGAGAAGTAGATTCTTTGCCGGCTCCGTACAGAGACGGTGAAGGACAGAAGATTGTGAAGGTACATGTCGCAAAAAGGAATTCAAAAGGTCCTGTATCTTCTTCCGACGACAAGGTGAATGCAAGTCTGGGGGTTGGAGCGGGTAATTGATTGCGTGTAAAAGGATTAGTTGGTTTTGGAGGGAGTGAGGAGAAAAATCTGGCAATGTTGGTTCAGGATGGGGAGAAGGGTAGAGGGAAGTGAGATGGTGGGTGGAGGTTGGGGTGAAAGGGGGAGCAGGGGACCAGAGTGGTTCCTTTATAAGCCAAATCGAGCCCGCAAAAAGTGAATCAGCTGCTGAGGACAACACTGAGTCGACGGGCCCTGACCAAACCTGACACATTATTCAGTTGCTGAGGGCACCACTGAGTCAACAAACCCTGACCAATCCTGACGCGCCATTCGCTTTAGGTACCTCAGAGCCAAACAGAGATTGCGTGTTTGTTCTGTTCTGCTTATACCTCAGGTGTGGAAAGGCTTCCACGCCTGATCCCAACGTCTTTTTCTATTTGTTGCCGCTGCAAGAATCATGGGTCTTGGAGTAAACTCTACAACCATGTAGGTTTACGACCACCTTAGGCCGGTCGGCAGTGCCCACTTGTATTTGGTTTCCATCCCTCATGGCCTGGCCCACTAGGAAGAATGCACATTGGCCGGTAAGATGGACCAATCCAATTGGTTATGCTCGGAGACCGAGGAGGAAGACTCCCCATCACCAAAGTAACAAGCATGAGTCAACATGCGCTGTGGATATAGACCTGTCTGGAATGTTCTTTGGCTCTGAGGCCTTGAGCTATCAGTGGATCATTATAGGGTGCAGGCTGGGGGAGGGCTGATCTGCGGAAAGTCAGGAACTATAAATCTTTTCAATGCTTACTTGCAGTTGGGTTGAGCGTTGGTCACTATGTACACTAGAGTCTTTTCAGCCTCAAAATAAGGCTGATAACAAGATATTACCGGTTGTCTACTCCTCACAGACTATCGAGAGATACGCAATTACTAGCTGAAGCTTGAATGGTAATATGTTCCAATCCAATTCTTAGTCTTACAAATTCAGATCCTTTTTTTTCAAGGCGTATTCGTTAATAATTGAAGACTTGCATGATCCCCCTCTCCCAGTCTCGAAAAGATCCAACCTCCCACCCCGCCACACCTACTATTATCACCCACAAAGTGCCAAGTTCATCGAATCAGTGAGAGCCGGTTGGATACGGAGTCCATCCTGATGAATACAGACGCTGGCTGGTAGACGGTAGACTGTGATTCGGCCTAGTGAGGTGGAGAGGGCTTAATTTCTTCATTTTGATGGCCTGGGTAAGCCTACCTACGATGAATTGCGATTCTGTCCGCCCGCCCTCACCACCGGCAACATCAGCCATTAGGGATTGATTTTGAAGGTGCCTGCTTCCGGGCCATCCCAGTCCATCTTCAGCGATTCGGAAGCAGACCGGCACGGCAGCACGATTCCCCGGCCGCCTGTCGGCGCTTTGCATGCAGCAAAGGGTCAATGTCATGAATGAGACTGCCCCGTCCATTTGCTGGAACGGGACGGTCTGCATCGAAATCTTGCTATTTGATGGCCGACCGGAAGTTACCCGGCCATGCCTACAAGAGAGCACCATTCTGGCAGCGTCCATCCACCTCATCCACCTCATCCATCAATCCTCTTGGCCAGACCCACCACTTGTTGGCACCTCCATCAAAATTCCCACCAACCTTGCTAACCTTTGTCCTGACCAAACCAATCCCAAACCTTTGGGACTTTTCTCCTTGAAAATTGTTACCCTTCTTGCTTACAGGATGCCTTCAGGAAACTTTTATGTCATTAATGACTTCTCCATCTACCTGATGCCAAAGCAGGTAGCCCCCAAGTGCCTGCCGTGACTTTGAAGACGATGACGAAGATGTTACCGTGCTCTCCAGAGTCAACAAAGTAGTCCGAAGGATGATTGTTCTGGTAAAACTTCCCAAGAAAACCTTTCCTAAATCTATGTCCTCCAGTCGTCTTCCTTCCATTACCTTGTCGAGTCGAAGTCCTAAATCACCTTCTATCAGTCCCGGTTCCATTTCTTCGGATTAAACTTTCCCTTCTCAAACAATCTGTTATTCTAAAAAAGTGCATGCATCTTCTTTCTGTCGTCTTGGGTTGTCTGTTGGAGTTCCACTCTTATATTTCTCTCTACATTGTCACATTTTACCTACTAGTTTTTTTGCACTCTCCTGTTCCCTCTTCTTCATTTTTCCCTGCTCTGTTCTCACCATTTCCTCTATGTGCGATCTGTGCCGAGTTCTTCTGCTACGGGTCTTTCTGCAAAAAAACAAAAATTACGTGTGGATGGGTGGCTGCTCGCCGGGGAGAATGCCTTGCGACGCAAACATCTGGATCTGCTTGTTCAGGAGGGTTGCTCTCTGGCAAGCAGAAAATCTAGTTTCTTTGATTTCATCCCAGCGGATAGGCGCGTTGCCTGTTAGCCGAGGCCTCCGGCAGCGAGTAGCCAACCGAGCCGGTTGCACGTGAGTAATAATCCCTAGCAAGACAGCACCACTAGATCTGCTCTCCGGGAACTGTGACGAATGCCAGCTGTGAGCCCAGCGCGCCACGTAGTGCTAGCCGTGAACGTTCGATCGGAGAAGAATTCTTGCCCATTCCGGGCAAGCGGACCCCGGATCTGCCCGTCAAGGTTAACGGGGGGTAGACACGGCGTCCACTGCCAGAGGGCATTTTTTCCTTGCTGAGGTGCTGCGACTGCTCCCCACAAGCAGTTCTTCCTTGGCTAATATAAGGACTGCAACTGCACGCCGGTATCATTATTACCCGTCAAGCAAGTAACACACCTTTTTGTTCAGAATCTATCTTTCACAGCAAGCAGATAGACTGCTTGTTCCTCGTGGCGGCGGGCGCTGTTTGTGTCTTCTCGCCGCGGACATAAATTGGTATACTCCAATGCTTTTTTTTTTTTTGCAGGCGAGCGAATTGTGACGATCAAGGTTGCTTTATATCCTATGTGGAATTTATAACTCTCTTCTTTCTTTTTGTGGTGGGTCACCAGTGACTCACTCAGACGATGCTCCAGAATTATGCCTGTCGTGGCTTGATCAAGAGGTTAACTCGTAGCTCATCAACAATTAACACTTAAAACAACGGAATGTAACATTGGCGTCTTAGGTTTTCAATAACCTGCCCTCCTATCCTCTTCTGTTGAGGCCCAGGTACGGTGGAGAATGAACATCGGCAACTGGTGCTGTTGCGTTTTTTTTTCTTTTCAACCAGACGATTCACGATTGAGGCTTGCTTGAGGTAGAGCCGCCGGACCGTTTCGGCATACAAAACTCTAAGTCCTTGATGATGATACGTATTGGGATCAAAGCCACCCGGGTTGTCATGTCATATTAAGCCGCTTGGCCTGGAAAAATATGAAGCCAATTAGGCGCTTTGTGCGCTGGGGTGCCGGTGGGAAGCCCGACCGCTCCATTTTCCAGGCAAGCAGCGTTCAACTAGGTCCAGATGGCTAGAGCAAGGAGATCGTGATTTCTTCCATTTGGCCTGCCGACGGTGATGGAGTACTTGTCTTGCTTGTGGGCCAGCCCAACTCCCTTCAAATGATCCGGAGAAATCTCGAAGCCGACCGGCACGGCAGCTTGACTGTGCCCGCCTTTCGCGACTGATATGGAGCCGGATGGCTGATATTTCGTTCCGGACTGATGCCCCGCCCAGACACAGCTCAGTCCCGGTGGTAGCCTGTGCAAGCCCGACTTCGAATCCAGTCGCTCAGTTAGCAGCCGAATCCTTTGCAGCAGATATGGTATTTACATAAAATATTCTAGCACCTTGCGACCACTCTCCACAAACCTCTACAATAGGCCACACGTGCTTAAACCCGCCTATCATCTTCTCAGTTCATTCTCATGGGCTGCAAGTTTTCCTCTCGGTTTAGTCAGCGAATTGACAATTGTGGTGCCAAGATCTTCGCAGACAGCTGATGCTTTTTTACATGAAATATAAAAAACCTATTCCACGTCTTTTAGAGAGGCTAGAGACATGAAATTTTTATGTACATGTAGGTCTATCTATCTCTTCAACTTGATCACTGCAAAGAATCTTTCATGAGTACATTCGTTTTTCTGTACCTTTTTCCTACAAGGGTGATAGAGGTTGTAAGGTCTTGATAATCTCTTGATTTTTTGAATTATTTTTTAATAAATATTTGATTAAAACGATCGAATGTTCTCTTAGATCTGTCAGAAAAAAAAACAGAACCAAAGAAAAAGAAAAAAGAGAAAAAGAAAGACTGTGATTAGGTGTGCGTTTCCCGAAAGTAAATGAACCATACCAACAAGAAGAAAAATGAGACCTACATGGGAAATCTACGTCGAATTTAGTGAAGTTAAGGATGATAGGAAACCCGTCTAGATTTCTGACCTGATCTTGGATAGAGGCAGAACCGAGTGTGCTTTGATCAAGATTCTTCTGCAAAGAAGAAGACGAATTTTTGAGTTCGATCAAGTTTGTTAAAAGTTTGACTAAACCGATCATGATCTGATTAACTGATCGCTTCTTGTCTTCACCTCCCCCTCCTCCTTGATGATTAATATGGGCGGGACCAGGTTGATTAGGGTTGGATTGAGTCAGTTGGGTTCGTTGTTCTGATAGTTCTCTCAAAATACCTGCGAATAATAAAAGACATGAATACGTATAGATATCAGACACATGGCATAAAATATTTCAAGAAGAGTGAGAGATCATCAAAATAAGCACAGGAAAGGACATACGAATAGATGTTTCGACGACGGATGAGATATCATCATCATCAATAGCATCATGATCCAGTAGTTGATCCGGGGGAGTAGCGATGATTTTCTCGATCAGTTTCACCAAGATTTCGATGACCAAGACGAAGCCTTGCCAAGCCTGATCGAGGCGACCCGAGAACCTCTTGAACTCGTCGAGAAGGAAGCTGGGCGAGGGTAGTAGCGCGCTGGTAGAGCTTTCGAGCACCTTTAGGATCGATAATTGGCCTGGTGACAGTACTTGGGATGGCCTTGTGTGTACCCCGGTGGATTGTAGAGAAATGAAGATTTCCGTCCTCTTAACTATCAGAGCTTGCGCCTAATTTAAATTCATTCTTACTCACGTCGCTTGAGATTGGTACAGCTTGGGGACCTGAGACACCGGTTCGATAGTGATAATTTCTCGCACAAGATTTACACTTTTTTTGCATCACAAAAACACACGCAAAAAAAAGGTGAGGATCAAAACAAAACCATGCCCACAAAAAAGGAATTACATGCGTGATTTTCATTGGAAGTAGGGAGGGAGTTGGAAAGATGACAAACATTACTTCAAATACCACGTCAGTTTCGTCATCCAGTAATCCATCCAATCGTTCAAGTAACATTGTCATGACTTTCTTACCGACCGAAGAATGTATAAGTGTATCACTCCAATTATTCATTGAATTTTGAAGAATAATCACGTACCATGAAATGAGATGATCGAAAAAAACAAAAGCAAGTTGGAATTGGGTTTCGTAAGACGGGAATAAATAAATGAAAAACTTACATTCTTTCTGGATTTCCATGGACGCAATTAAGTATCAAGACGCCAATGATTAACACTAACCTATTGTTTTTCGTGTGCAGAAGTCTCCTAAATCACAAAAAAAAAGGATCGCGTTGTCGCCAAAGGGAGAGGAGGTGAAAAAATGGGAAATGAGTGTCGACCTAAAATAAACATAGACCTGGAAATATAAATCACCGCACAGTAAGATTGACTCTCGCTCTTCACAGTTCACTAGCTGGGGCCAAGTATCTGAAATCGATCGGGTATTTCTGGTATTTAAATTCGACAATGCTTGCACACTAAATTGATTAAAGGCTTTAACTGAACAAAAAAAAATGCGGCAAATAAACCGTAGAAGAAGAAAAAATGTGTCGCCAGGATCAGAATCTACGCTTGTGCTAGTCGAAACGGCGTCTAGTGGGGTAGGGGACGGTGAACTTACAGCTTGGATGATCGAGTCTTACGACTGCAGATGAGATCCACAAAATCTTGATGATCTGACTGATCGTCGGTCTACAAGTATTCCAGGCGTGCATAAGAAATTCGGGGGAAGAGCAATCGTCAAGAGCCTTAGTACAAGAAAAATAATCAAAACGAGCATGGATCCAACGACTGACCGGAGAGCATTCTGGTAATCTTCGACTCCAGCAACAAGGTTCCTAGTCAAACGAGCCCAAGCAATTGCAAATCTGGTGAATCGACATATCGGTATGCTCGGTTCAGCAGAGTCGACTAGGTCTTGATCCAGCTCTTCTGAATGCTCGACGATGTATTTCCAACCAAGGACAATCCATCCGCAAACTGATGGTAGATCTAAATCATCTCTCAAAGTGAGAACATCCAGACGAAAAACGAGATTCCAGTCAGTCGTGGGTCGACATCATACATAACAAGGAAGACATTTTGGCGACTGATTTTAGCTTACTTCAAAGATGGATCCTCCTGAAGTCTAGCGACAAGACCTTCGACTGCTTCGACCTCGATCCTCGAAAAATCAGTTTGTCTGAAAAGGCCTGGTTCGATCATCTTTGTCTATCTCCGTATCGCTATTATCGATTCGGCCTGAGGGAATATGTAGTTCCTGTGGTCGTCGGCCAAGGTCAACAGTGTACGCAGGTGGGTCGGTTTCATACTGACTATCAGGAACTATCGGATGAAGAAAGGTCTGGAAAAACACACCACTCAACTATCGCTTCTCGTCAATCCAAGTCCGTCCAGAAGCGCCCAGGCTGAAGCAGAACATCACCTGCCTTATCAATTGCCAACGAAATGAGAGGGTGTAACTCAAAAACCACACCACATCAACCCAATCCCCCAAAAAACAAATGCAAGACATCACAGTCCATCCTCTCTTGTGGCAATGTACCCATCTAAGAAATACACAACATACATTGCTTCACGATGCACCTTCTGTCAATGACATAGGCCCTGATTCTTGAAATCAGTTGTCAATCGTCTTTGTTTTGACAGGGGAAGGATCATCAATGATTCGATTCCAGAGAAAAAGAGAAAAAGAACTCCATTTTAAGCACAGGTATGTGATGTCTCCCAGGTCAACAACAGGCATAAGACGAAAAAGGGTATTTGTGTGAGAATACAGGTTAAGGCGATTTAACCCGATCAGCAACCGCATCGCATCCGGGTCATCCCGGGTCAAAATGCCGAAAGTCAAATTTCTGGTTAGCGGTCGTCAAATTGGCAGCTTAAAGCAGTTTCACGCGTGGGCCTGACCGAATATGGCACAGGCCTCTCAGGTCACCCAACCTACGCAAATGTGATTGCCGAGCAGGTTAAGGTGACCTGCCCACTAGCCCGAGTTCGTAAACCGGTCAAGTTGACCACACGAATGCGAATGCTCTGAGAAGGTGGCCATGGAATCTTCACATCAAGGATATGAACCAACTGATCTGATTTCCTTGGTGCTATTGGGCCAATGGCTTGCCCGAGGGACTTGCCTTAGCCTTGAGCACTCTTCAAGCCTTTTGGGGGTTTATTTTTTCCCTCTCCACTGGTCACTTTTTTTACCCAATTCTGATGCCATTACACTACAAGTGTGCTTCTCCTATCCATTCCCCTCTCCTGTCCTTTTGTTAAAAACTGATACCACGATTGTTGAAAAAATAAAATAAAACTTCATCTTCAAAATGTGTGCAGCTTGTGCCTTGTGGGGATTGAACATGGGGCATTGATTGCTTCCTCACCCAAGAAAAAGAGGCAAAAAAAAAACATTGGTCCAATTTTCACAACACAAAGATGACATGATGGTACAGCTTCTGAACTATATTGAAGTGGCTGGAAAATCTGTCCATTCAAACAACCTCCCCGTAAGAATAATGGCCTGGTAGTTTTCACTTTTTCTCTGCTCTCATTTAATAGAATAAAGATGTCAGTCCCTTAGGCTTTATGGTTGAATTTCCTGGTTTTGAACAGTGTAGTGTCCAGCATTCAGACAACAAGGTAGTAGTAGTACCCATATGGTAGATAGTCCTCATGCCATGAAAGTGCTGTTCATGAATAGTAGATGAAGTAGTTCCTCTATGGTAGAACTGTCCTGTTTCCAGTGTAGTGTTGAATAACTATTTTTCCTGTCACATGTGTGACCGAAGATAGTAGTTTGAATTGTTTCTCTCTCTAATTTGAAATTATCAAGTCAGGAGCTTTTTTTTCTCCCAAACTGCCAACTGTTCCCTGCTCCTTGGTCCAATCTTCTACCCCCTCCAGTTGCCTCATCTCATTGACCCAAAATCTTAAAACACCCAATGTTTAGGTGATGTGTGTTGACACAGTGCATGGAGACCAGAAACCTATCCACCAAGACTTGAAGAGGCTTAGGCAGGAAAAGTGACAATGGTGCAAGTCCCTTGGGCAGCCAAGCCATTGAACTTTATGCTAGAGAGACTTGTGTCAATTCAGGGATACAGATATGTGTCTAAAAGTAGAGCCAAACCAGGAGTCTGTGAGATTTTCAGCTCAACAGAGAAAGAGGTGGCCAATGGGAAGACCAATGGTGGAGCTTTGCCAGGAACAAGGTGTAAAAGGTGCAATGATGGCACAGATATTTTTGGCTTGGACTTGATGCTTGATTAATTCTGGTTAACAAACCAGCTAGAAAGACTACAAGGTAAGAGACCAACATGTGGTACAAACAATAAAAGCATGCATTACTTTAGAATAGAAGCATATACATTGACATGTGAGTGTAACTACTTTAATTTAGAGTTACAAGATTGACTGAAACTGGCAAAGCACCAGAGTGAATTAACAAACCCTTATGGTAGTGTGAATTAAAACTACCACACAGTAGAGGGAAGGCAAAACAACAAATTTTGATTGATGATAAGATTTAGAACTACTTGAATTTAGAAGACTAATAGTGATGATGTGATGATAGAAAAATATGAGCAGAGAGAGAGACGCTAAAGTTATGAAAGAGTCAGCCAGAGTCTGAGAAGTTGAAATTCTGAAATTAAATCCCAACCTGCAAAATTCAAATTTATATGACCTTGAGACTACACTCAATCATTACCACCTTTCAGGTTTAAATTGGTTTGTATTAACATTGTTAGGGGAATTTTCAATTTATTTTCTAACATGATCCATCTTCCCTTTCAAAATTATGAGCAAGGCAAAATATGTTTCTCCCAAACAGGATGTATGTAAGGTGCAATTTAAGTAATTCTGGTATTACTGTTTAATCAAAACTGTACAGATCCTGAACACACATTTCTACTGCACACACTTTTCTTGAAATTCTATAAAGCAAAGTGCTCATGTGGTATTGAAAAGCCAGTAAAACAGACCAATAGTCTCTGGCTAAATACAGCTATTGCACGCAGGACAAGACCATCAGTATTATAAGAAAATATGGCTATATTGAGTACACCCTCTTTGGGCTTATCAGCTTATCAATCTATTTTCCCAAGTATTCAAATTCTCCTGTAGCCTTTAGAGTGAAATCTAACAAAATCAGAATGATGAGACACTTTTACATGTGGTGTTCATTGAGTCAGAAGGGGCTCTTATTGGAATTCATCCTGAATTCCTTGTTTCAATCAGGGCAGCTATGCATCCAAGGATCACAAGGACCCAGGAAAGCCCCTGTGGAACACAGTAACCAAAATGTATGAATGGAGATTCACCCTACACAACTAA